>JBBPDB010000128.1:2926156-2936165 GCA_037974465.1 Brachypetersius altus
ATCGTTCATTAATCGTAATCGAGTTAAAATGTTCAGTTAATCGAGATTTTGATTTTAGGCCAAATCGCCCAGCCCTAGTTTCCTCACAGGAACGGTTTAATTCAGGCCCTTCCTCAACATCTCCACTAGGTCAAGAACTCTGTTTTTCTTTAACCATTTTTTTTCAGTAATGGCAAGCCATCCAGCAAAACATGCCCAGACCATGATACTACTACCACCACCATGATTCACAAATGGGATAAGGTTCTTTTGCCAGACAGTCCTTATGCAGTGTTTTACATTCTTCAGACATAACACCTAAGGCAACTTTTCATGGGCCGTCAGAGCAGTGAAGCGTGCACAAGCTCAGGAAATTCACAGCCACTTCCAAGATGCTGCGGACACATGGCGCATGTGGCAGGACATCTGGGCCCTCGCCGGCTACAGGACATCTCCACCTGCGCGTGACGATGAGGCCTTCATTCCAGATGCACCGAATCACTTCTACGCATGGTTTGAGGCACGAAACAATATGGCAGCAAGGAAGACCATCCCTCCCCCCAGCAATCAGGTGCTTTGCCTGACCGCCGCTGATGTGAGGAGAGCTCTTTTCAGAGTTGACCCATGGAGGCCGGCCAGTATTAGGGCTGGCCTGAATAGCATTTCTTAGGCCTCAAATCTTAATGACCTTTTTCACAAACTGCTACTGTTTACACATACACATTTAAATGCAAACATTGCTGTTTTATAGTTTTACACATGCATCCGTGTCCACAAATATACAGAGAAAGAAGTTAACGCTCAGATAAGGAGTTTGATTGGATTTTCACTGACCTCAGTGACCGCGATGATAAAGATGTAAGTTTAAGACATACAGTACTGTGCAAAAGTTTTGAGCCAGATCTCCTTTCCTCACAAAAAAATGTCTTATATTTTTTTTGAGGTTTTGAGGTCTCCAGGTTTCCTGAAGGACTTTTAAAACTTTCTCATTTTCAGTCCATAATCTGTTTCAGATGAATGTTTTTAGGATGGTAAGCCACATGGTGGCCTACAGATGAATCATTCAAGCCTATCAAAGACATCTAAATTAAGGCCTGAACCAGTGAAGAACCAGATACAGAAGATTCCAGGTGATCAGGCGGTGATCAGTATACTAGTGGTCATGAATGCTGAGTGCTAAGTCTCCCTTAGCAATGTGGATGACCACTCACCCCTCCCAAACACTTCTACCTGCTATTTAGAAAAAGGTTCCTTAGTGAACGGGTGAGGATGGGCACAAGTTCCTTTAGACTCCTATATTTAGTCGTGGCAAACTCCTGGAGAAGCATTGTTTTGTTTCATTGTCTACTTTTAAGAGGGTTTAAGGAACAAAACACCTACTTGACCTGGCACTTGACTTGAAACAACAACAGTTATTAGCAGTGTTTCATCCTGGACTAGGAGTAATTGTTTTGTTCTGTAAATCCCTTACGTTAACTGAGTTCAATTCAGTCCACTAACTCCGAATTAACCCTCAACAGCTAGCTAACAAACTGCTCTACACCTCAAGAGCTTCAATTATCCAAGCAGGTCAAGTGTAAGGTCAAAATCACACCAGCCTTCTGTGATAACACCACAAACCTCCATCAACCTGTGATGGAGCACCACAGACATTTTTGTGATGGATGCATGACCAAGAAGGCCAGCTTAGTCACAATAATGTAACATGGCAGCCAGACAAACCTCAGATTCCAGCATTCTGAAGGATCGGACCATATGGCGTGCTCATGAAGACTCTGCCAGAACTCTCCAACTATAAATCTGCACAACATGGTGCTGATTTACACGGGCAGATATTGGCATCACTAGAAATTCCTATGAAGAAAGCGTTACTGAAGTGTATTCTATTCATATTTCCCCTCTTATCCCCCCGAGTGTTTTAAGTGGTCATTCGTAGCCTGTTGTTTCGCTGTGGTGTAAATATGAGGTGATGCACTGCCATAATGACCTCAGTCACTCAGCAGAGAACACATTAATGAAATGGGACAAAAGTGTAATGACCTTCATAAATCACTCAAATGGCTATTTAAAAAAAGGGCTATGCCTGAAATTGAGTTTTATATATTGTATAAAAATGCATTGAGAAATTTTGACTACATTCACGTCTCTTCATTGTGAGCTCAAGCTAATAAACGACAAAGACGTTTTTTCTATAACCTGATCTTTTTCAAAGGTGCCATTAATTATAAAGCTGAATGTATGTCATGCCTCGACCTTATGGGGGAGAATATCATCACTGCTCTGAAATACAGACTAGACGGCTGGGGTCTGAATGAAGAGGGTATATGCCGCAGTCATCATCAATGACTTTATCTTGCTATTGATACGCATGTACAGTACTGTGCAAAAGTCTTGGGCATCTGAGAAAATTATTAGGGATGCACCGGAAATAATTTTTTTGGCCAAAACCGAAAATGAGGGAACACTTGTCCAAAAATTGAAACTTAAACACAAAGAAATTTTGCCATTTTTTTGGTAATATTGCCGTTATGGCTGGAACTGTGTGCATAAATTAATATTCATGGTTCAAAGAGTAAATCTGTTACAAAAATATTTATTCAAACAATGCGCAATATAATGAAATATTATACAATTCAATTTCTTCTCTCATACAACTAGTGAATTCAAGTGCATCCCTAAAAACTCTCATATTACAACAAATACAAACATTAATACAGTAAATGGTGGCTTTATGTGGCAAAGTGTTCGCTGAACCATTCCCAGACCTCTTTCCTCACGGAAGCCCAGTTTTACCTGCAGCTCCACCAAATACATGGTTCGGCTCTTTTTACTGCAGGAGATGAAATTAGGAGCTGATTATGGGATTTTATTCATTCACCCAATGACTGGAGGCCCTGAGCAGAAACCTGGATCCAAACCTGTGCTCTTCTGCCAGCTCCCAAAGTGATGACTACTTTTTAGAAAAAAGAAATCTTGATACTTTTTACTGCTTGTTTGTTTGCATTTATTCTAACATTAATTTGTGTTTTTACTGGCAGAAAGAAGCCGACTGCTGATATAAATGACCAAACAATTTGCACAGATGTTTTGCACAGTACTGTATGTGTCACACATACTTACATCATTTGTATATATTTGTCTAAGGGATTATTACTTTTAATTGTAGTCGTGCACTCACTTTGGGTGCATTTCTTATCTCTTTATAAACCATTTTTTTAAGTTAGAAATTCAACATATGGTTCTAGGTTTTACTGTAGACACCTTAGTCCGAAGACGAATAGAAGGACAAATGAAGCTTGGGGCCCCCAAGAACTCTTTATACACACATCTGATAATCATTAGCTATATTATGTGTTGATGCATCGTATCTTTTAGTATTTTGTGGAAGCGATGAGCTTTTCAAGGCTCAAAGTGTTTTTTCATGCAAAACCACAGTAATGCACAGCCTCTCAGAGTTCGTTTTAGGATCTCAGACGACGTTTGGTGGGTGTTATTGTTAATGCGTGTAAGCTGTGACATTTTACCTGTATGACCTTTGCTTGCATTAGGTGTTAATTTTTCCCGTGTAAATGCTAAGCGAACCGAACTAAAATGCAGCGGCGCATAATGGTCCGGACCAAGAGAACCAAACTCTTGACTGTAAACGCATCCCGAAGGCCATGTTTTCCCAACAGCTGTTTTCATGTAACATAATGTGCTGATTACAGTGCAGCGCTGTAAACTAAGCCGATGTGGGACATTCTCACCGGCCGCAGGCACTCAGGAATTCTAATGCGGCCGCATGGAACTGGCAGGGGATTCGAGAACTTTGGTCAGGTTGATTGTAGAGTTGTTGAGTTGCTAAGAGCAGGCTGGCTGCTTTTGGAGAAAAGCGGACCCTCCCTGGTCCAAGCTCTCCGCATGACTCCCCGTTCCACTAAAAGAAACACTGTCGCACTGCTGTCACGGTCAAAACGGCTCCCGCGTGGTTGCCATGGAGAGCATGTGGTTTCCACGGCACTGGTGCGAGAGTTTGCAGGAACATCATTTGTTAGTGTCTGTGTGAATGTGGAGCACGGAGGAGCTGCAGGGCTTGTTGCTGACCCTCAGAGTCTCTCCGGCCCCCTGCGCTCGCTCTGAAAAAGCTGGCCTCTTACCGAGGGCCACTGAATAACACACTGCACCTCTACCGCTATTGTTCAACCTTCAACATGGCAAACTCCACTCTTAAACATGCTTTTCCTCTGAGGAGTTTGAACAGCACTTTACGAAGGTCTTTTCTCCGCTCTTTCTTATAGCACAGAAGGGTTTGACCAAAGTTGTACTGTGAGTCTGCATGTAGTGTTTTTAAAGATGTTTTTTAATTAAATTGTTGTACCCTTAATACAACAACTTAATAACAATGTATCTTTAAAACAACAGAAACTGTTGGAATATATTACCGTCTTCATTGACAAATAATGTGACGATGTCAAATAAGTAATTTTTAATTAATGTTATCTTGTTTTGAAGCTGAATTCGACACTTGTAAGAAGAAAAAAGAGCTAATTGGTGGGTACATACAGTTATGTTAAGCTGAACGGTAAATATAACATCAGGCACAAAGTCAGTGTTCCCTCTGTAACGGGACGCTCCCCAATGTGTGTGTTTTATTATTGTTTTATTATTAAAAAAATAAATTCATAAAATTGTCCATTGACCATAACAAAGAGGGTACAGTGGCCCATTGGTTCTAACACATATCTCGTTTACCCCCCCCCCCCCACCCGTCCAGACTATTTAGTGGTGGTTAAAATACTTTTATTTCTACCCGATAATTCCATTTTTATACCTGCAGTGACTTTGCGTCACCTTGGACTCCATGATCTGAGGTCCCCCAAGAGCCCTGGGCTCCGGCCCCGGTAGCCCATTCTCATAAAAGACTATTGTAATGTATTCGTGGTTACAATGTCATTTCAATATAATACAAGCCCTTAAACGGTTTTCAGGACAGAGGTTTTGTGTTTCTTTAGTCCAGTTTCTTAAACGTTAACCCAGGACTAAGACACTGGCATAGAGATTGTACCTCATTCAGTTTGCTCTCATCAGTGTACTTCTGGCAAAGCTAATGTTACCCAACTCTTTTCAGCTGGAGCATAGTGTTTGCCTTCAGCCTTTACTGTGCTACGTTGCCGTGATGAATGGGATGGTTCGCCAGAGCAGACGGTAATGTTACAAATCCACCTGTAACGTTTGAGTGATGGTGATCTTTTTTGTGTCTGCAACACTGGAATTTACATAATTAAACTGTCACATGTTAAATATTAGTCACAGTATAATAGTATCGCAGACAGCATGATGGATAAGAGAGCGAGAACCTAAAGCTGCTGAGTGAACGCTTTGCAGCCAGAAAAGGATAGAGTTATAATGCTGTTTGACTTTGCACACTACAGGCTTCTTTTTTTTTTTTGAGGACGCAGGTTAGGGCTAGTCTGAATTGAATTACACAGTCAGGGAGGATTTCATCACTGACATTTCTGTTTAGCTTGGGGCCAGGCTTAGTCCATGTCTGACGAAACAGTGCTTTGAGTCATTTGTTCAATTATGATCTAAATGGCTGATTTAAATGAATGAACGATTCCATTAGAGACATCAGGTGATGTCTGCTGTTGAAGTAAACACTCGTATCTCCAGACACTGTGGCCTTTGACTGGATTTGTACCACTGAGATTTTTTTTTCGGGGAAGACTGAACTTGTCCTAATTTCCTCAAACTCTGCTGCTGTTTTGAAACTGGCTGGAGACTCCAGTAAGGACAAATGATACTGAAAGGAAAACCTCCTATTGCAGTAGAAACAAATGTAATAACTGTTGCATTATTCAGAGAAATGGAAAGGGTGTTAATTTTCAATGGCCAGGACCCTCACAGTCATTTCATCCATAGACACAGCACACGGTGAAATAAAGAAATGTCCCTCTAGAACCAAAGAACAGAAACAGAACATTATTTTATACATTTACAACATTTAGCAGATGCTTTTATCCAAAGCAGCTTCCATTCCCTAACTACAGGGGACCGTCTCCCTGGAGCAACTTGGGGTTAAGGCTCTTGCTCAGGAACACACTGGTGGGTCGCTTATGGTAGGATTTGGCCTCTTGGTCCAAAGGCAAATATCGTACCCACTAGGCCACCACCACCACCACCCCAGAGCCAAAATCAGTTAAAAGGTGATCTATGGACACCAGCCATATGAGGAGCTGGTATGGCTGTGTGGGTAGAGGGAAACAGGTATGTGATGGGAGCATTACAAATGTCAAAAACTTTAAAAATAGAAATCTGAATAATGAAATGTTTTTCTGTTCCATATAGAACTCCTGCTGACCTACTAAATCATATGCATATTATTCATCTGCGTGATTCGTTTCCCACTCAGTTATTTATGGACATGGTTTGAGGCTGCTCTATGAAAATGACCAATTTACGTATTGCAGGAAAAGACGAAAGCCGAACACAGTAATGGTTATGGAAAGACTCCTTGTGCAGTCCTAGTCCTAAACAGCCCATTTTGCTAGTGACCAGAGTCTAATCCTATGTTACAGCCCACCGGTTTCACAACCAGCTGCCAATAAAGTTATAATACCGCTTTCCGTTATCTCTGATGTTTCTAGGGATCATTCAAGGCCGCCGTGGGCCGACCGTGTTTAAAATTCCCCCACTCTAAAGCTCCAGACAGATTGATTCTCTGAAAGCCTTATAAGAAGACTGATCTAGAGCCACTGCTTAATGCATTAGCTTTATATCCCTACCGAAGAGATGGCGAGCAATTACACTGCCCCACTTTCTCATATCCCATCAAAAAGCCCTGTGAAATCTATGCAAATTCCCCCTGTGAATCCCTCCCTAACCTGCGCTGAACAGGCACGGCAGCCCACAGGAAAACAGTCACACTTCAGGAGCAGAGGGATTTTTTTCTATCTCTTATCTGTAAGGTTTGTTCTTGTTGATGTGTTTGTCTGAAGGAAAGCATTTGCTTGCGTGTGTGTGTGTGTGTGTGTGTTTTCTCGTTAATCTGTCTTTGATATGCAGCCACACGCTCGACGCTTCGTCTCCTCCTCAAAGACACAGACTAAAGGGGTGTGTGTGTGTGTGTGTGTGTGTGTGTGTGTGTGTGTGTGTGTGTGTGTGTGTGTGTGTGTGTGTGAGCGAGAGACAGAGAGAGCATGTTCGTAGTCAGTATGTGTTATTTATGCGTCTCTGTAAGTTGTTTCATTACAGTGACATTCAGATTACGGGCCGAATTCTTCATTGAAACTTTAGCTATGGAGCTGAATATTGCATGTTTAGTTTCTACAGAATTCAGCAGAGAAGCTGTAAAAATCTGCTCTGTGCAGATGCTTTTGTCCAAAAGCAGCATGACATTGCCAGAAAAGGAGAAAACGCAGTGCTTGTGTTTTCATTTCATTTCTCATTATATATTTATACGAGACATTTTTAATATTCATTTATATCTAATCAGATAATCTAATTTATTCTTTAACTTCACATACATAAATTATCTTTATGCAATTTGTCATTTTGAAAGGCATATGTAGGTGCCCTGTAGTCTCATGAACAGTGCTGTACAGTAAGATCTGACCAGTATTACTCTCTGTGTTGATGTGTTACTTAATGTTATGTCTGTAGGTGTCCTGTGTGTGTTTCTGTGTGCATGTTTGTAAAAGAGGAAGTCAGTATCTCTGATGCATGTGTTACTATACATTGTCTATACGTGTAACATCCTGAGTGAATGTCTGTCAGATAGAGGATGTATATAGGCTGTCTATCTATCTGTGAGTATTTCTGTGTTTGCCTATATAAGTTGTATCCAAGTCTTATCTGTGCTGTATGTGCTGTGGGGGGAGAAAGAGAGAAAGAAAAAGACAGAGAGAGAAGAGATAGTGGATGTTTTAAGCAGTTAGAGGTGTGAACACACACACAAACGCACGCACACACACGTTTGAGAGTTGTTATTTCAGGCAGGTTTTGAGGCCCATGTTGGCGTGAGCTGAGAGTGAGCGGAGCATTTGTTTTGGAGGTGAAGAGCAACTCAGTGACAGTTACGCCAGACAACTGGCTCTTTCCACACCAAACCACCTCCCTTTTACACGCATGGCACTGGGACCCTACACTCCTCCCCGAATAGCACGTGGAACTCGAAGGTGAAGAGTCAATCAGGGACATCAGATCTAGACTCGCTATATTCTGGTCTTTCTGAAAGTTCTCCAGCTTTCACCACTGGGTGCTTGTGTGTTTTGACAGAGCTATATTTGAGCTATTGCACTTGACAGTCCCATTTCCGCTTATTTTTCCGCTCCCTATGTAAAAGTGGGGGTTTATGATGAAGGGCATTAACATTATTTTGCCCCGCGGCGTGCATGCTCGCTTGTCACCATCAGCAATACCATGAACGTTTTGTGGTTGCTCTCAGTTTAATTTGCCACGTAAATACATTGGCTGGCTTATTTACTTACTTAGAGGTTTAATATAATGAAACTCTTTTTTTCCAGTCCTTCTTTCCCGCTCACTCTGCTTCTGTTCTTTCCAGTTAGTTTTTTTTTGCCTGCCTTTTTCATTGATTTTGACACAGCTCTTAATAAATATTGATTTACAATTTTAATTACATGCTTATCTCAATACACATAGGTGCTCGCTTTATCGCTGACAGAAGTGGAATGGCAAATTTCTTCCTCGCAAATATTTATCTGCTGTCTGATCCACTGAGCATCATAAAGCTGAGCTGTGATCGTTAAACATACAGCGCCTGCCTACAGTATCATCACAAGTGTCAATACATGAAGCACATGGGTGAACAGCCCTTCTGATTAATTGCGATGTAACTGCGGCCTCTTTGAAAAGCATATAAATCAACAATGAAGTAAACTAATATCAAAAGCCATCATGAGACAGACATCTGTTTCTGTATCTTAAAATGAGTGAGAATTGTCAGAGTTGTGCATTTTGCATGATTCAGTATAGATGGAAGGTGGGAGGTCATAACTACTTTTTAAAGCAGAAATGAAGTTGTCTTAAGGTTTTTCCAGAGCCTTATTATTTGTGCAGTCATTTGTGCAGCAAAATCTCAATAACAATACAGGAAATAAAAAATCTAGCATCTTAAATTAACATTTTAATATAAACAACCAATGTCTGCAGAACTTCTAATTGACACCAAATTTCTTCATGTTAGTGAATGAACAGAATCAGAATCAGTAAACTTTGTGGATTCTAAAGGAAACTGCTTGATATTTGACATATCAGCTTGCCTTCACACTTTGTGAAGACTTAATGATAAATGAATAAAGATACATCAATAGAAATGATCTGAAAGTACTTGGAATTATATTAAAGGTTTTATATCAAAAGTTAAAAACATTCTTCACTTCAATGTAAGTGGGGGTTTTTTTGAGAAAGGAGGTTTTGGTCCAATAGTGATGTTATAACTGTCATGGCTGCGGGGGTTAACCTGCTGCCGTGATTTACTCCTGGATTCCCAGATACGAGGCATGCAGGCATCAGTGACTTCAGGCTCTTTATTAACAAACAGAAACATGAACGAGAACAGAAACCTGGCACAATGGCCGATACATGAAAACAGGCTGAGAATCTAAATGAGGAGATGGACCGATAACCACGGCCCACAAGAACTGAATTTAAATACACAGACAGACTGGGACAGAAACCAATGACGAAACACAATCCCTTAAACTAAACACAGGACACCTGGAAACATGAAACAAGAAACAAAACATGAAGAAAAGTCCCAAAATAAAAGCCCCCAAAACAAAAACAAAACAGTGGCCCTTACCGGCCACTGGCCAAGCCGTGACAATAACTCACAATGAACAAATATGTTTTTTCAGAATTTGTTAAATTTGTTTAATAGCTTTAAAATGATGTAATGGGCAGCATTAATATCCAGCAAGTAATAACCAAAATAATAAATCAATATAAAAATGAGGGCTGTCAGTAGATTAAAATATTTAATCGCGATTAATCTCATGTTTGCCATAGTTAACTCGCGATTAATCGCACC
>JBBPDB010000128.1:2952996-2970605 GCA_037974465.1 Brachypetersius altus
GAACTAGCTTCATCACAAACACTGTACCTGCAGGAAACACTACACACAGATCTGAGATCAGCATGAAAAACACTACAAAACCCAAATAAACGTATCCCTGATGATTTTGACCCGTATCATTAATGCCAGATAGGCAGGCATAAAAAAAAGGAGCTGTATATATGGACTCGGGAGTAAATGACAGTGTTTACAAACTACAATAAATGATTTTGTTCCGAATAAAAGAAGAAAAACTGGTTTTCCTTGATATGGGCCCTTTAAGACGCTTCCCTCATTCTGTTAAGTTTCCACTGAGCTGAACTGACAGTCTGACTGTGGAATACTGTGCTGTCTATTCATTTCTGTGGAGGTGACTTTGCTCTAGATTCAGTGTTGCCTGTCTTACAGGGGTAATAATGTGCTGCTTTGAAATGCTAATGGTGTATTGTCACTGCTGAAAGTGTGTGTGTGTGTGGATGGGATATGTCCTGCCTTCGTTTTCCCACACATCTGCCTTTACGTCTCACTTTTTCGCACATACATACATATCAGTCTAACACACACTCACTCTCACACCTCTGTCTATCCAGATAATGAGGGAAACTAACACTCAGGTGAAATGGCCATCGAGGCTGAAGATTGGAGCCAAGTCAAAGAAAGGTGAGAGAAGTCTCATCTCCAATAGCCAGACTACTCGAGGCAATTCTCTGTCAGATGTCTCAGCTTTCTTTCATTAAGCTGCTCCCCTGCTGCTGGGTCACTGGCAGCGCATTGATTTGAAACAAAATTTAGTGGCATTACATTAATGTGAGAAAATGAACATAAATTCTGACAGTACGCCTATGTACTTTTCATAGGTACAGTATGTGTGTTTCTGAGTCACTTTTTACTCTTGGCTGCACTTTTATTTGCAGATCCACACGTAAAAGTGGAGGGAAAGAGAGACAATGTCCTTGAGGCCAAGCAGAAGATCCTGGAACTTTTAGAGACTAAGGTAAATGAAAGGAATAATCCACAGATATTAGTCAGTAATATACCAAAGACCTTAAAGATGATCGTTTATTTGCCTTGTTTCTTTGTGATAATAAACATTTTTCAACTTGATTTATTTAGTGTTTGTTTCCATTGTGCAATTATTCACAGTTTGCTGTGTTGTACAAAGTACCAAGAATTTTACCTCATGCTGATGTTAGTTAGCAAAAACACTAGATCTGATCTGTACGGTCCTACCTTTCTGACTTTTCACAAGCAGGCAAAGTCAATTTCATTTCAAATACTGTAAATAACATATATTTTGGTACAAATGCAGTTTTGCACTACAGTTTCTCCTTAGCCTGAGTGGAATTTCTGCCAGCATTTGCTTTGTCTAGCAACAGTTGCTATGATATTATGCATTTGTGGGCGGAGCGTTTACTGCTCCATTTTTGTGCTTGATCTTAATGGGAGGGTCTTTTCTTTCCTAAACTGGCTATAGGTTAATAAAGTGACTCTGAAGATGGATGTGACTCATACCGAACACTCTCACGTGATTGGTAAAGGAGGTGGAAACATTAAGAAGGTCATGGAAGACACATCCTGTCACATTCACTTCCCTGATTCCAATCGTCATAGTGCAACTGGAGAGAAAAGCAATCAGGTATGAGGGTCCCGGATGGGCGTCATTGTTTTATAGCAAAACAGGTGACACAGCAATCAGGGATGGATCACCAACCTTGTCCTTGTCTCCGGCCACTAGGGGGCCCTGAGGGGTGTAGATTTATGACCGTCCACGGAAGAACCCAAACACAACCTCCTCTGACATCAGCAGGTTTATATAGCAAAAGCAAAACCAGAATACATGTCCAGGAGTGTTACTGATGTGTTAGCTTCCGAATGGCTTAGAGAGGAGATGTGGGCTATTGAGGTGGGCTGGTGTAACAAAAACAGAAGTGGTGTACCTGCCTTTCCTGCTTTTTCACATAAACTAGAACAAACAGCTGAACATTATAGCAAGAACGTAGCGCTGGAAGGTAATTCTGTAACAAAAGACAGCCCTGATGCTGGTGGTACGGGCAAAAAAGCAACATCAAAAGACAGTTAAAGCAGTCAACAATAGGATACAGTACTAGTTTGGATGAACACAATGTTACAGCAGTGGAGTGAGAGTGTGTGTGAGGATTTATTTGTCCTTTCCTGATAGCCTTCATTTTTGAATGGTATTAATGTCAGAAGGTTGCATGTTTCTTGTGGTTCAGTTGATTGAGATGAGAAGGGCAGGACTGGTAAGGTGTTGAGTAACTTTTCTTTCTGTTCTCTGTCTCGGCAGGTGTCCCTCGCCGGACCTGTGCAGGGGGTGGAGTCTGCTAGGAGACACATAAGAGTAAGTCTCATTAACTGTCATACGAACACACCCTTAAAATATGGACCATATTAATACCATTACACCAACATTAAAATCGTATGAATGGATTACATGGAATACATTAAATTAATAGAACAGATATTTTGTACTAATTCTAGTCTGCAATACACTTTTATAGATTCTGAGCTAATTATAATGCCCTCTTACTTAAACAGGTAAATGCTTTTGTAGGTTCTATGCATTGTGGTATGCTTTTGGAAACAACAATAATTTATTAAAGGATAAAAAAATGTTTGACTTTTATCAATATCATCAGCAGTAAATGTTAAATCAGATACTGGATTAGACGACTGATCATGTTTTGTACCACTTCTAAAGGTAAGGTCATGGTGTGCTCGTATATTTCCTACTGAGGGTTTTTTACTGTGTTTAAGCAGGGTGGTCTATTGTCTATATGAAGTAAAATGCTTCATATTTTAAAGCTTTTTCCAGATTGATACGTCTTTATTAAAAGATTGACAGATAAAAAAAATAAAAAGTAGGGTCATCTGTAGTAATTCTATAATCAGAGTAGTTCCTTATTGAAATACAAGCTAGATACAGCTCTAGATTCAAGCACTTTATTCACTTTATTGTCCCACATTGTAGGAAATTTGACTTGGGTTTTCCACACGTTACATAAATATATCAGTATAGAAAACATCAACACCTATAGAAAACACTGACATGTGCACACAGAATACAGATTAAGATAAAAGACAAATAATAAAATAAAATAAGAAACTTGTATACAAAACAGCTGAAAATGCTACAGAGAGAAAATGGTCCTATATTGACTGAAGAATGGATTTTTAAATCTACATAAACTTTGTTTAAAAAGTGTGTTAAACCTCCTCCCTGATAACAGTAGCTGGTACTCAGTGTGTAGCATCGGTTCTTGTTGGCTTGCCTCAGCACAGCCTATCCCTGGTAGACTGCAGGTTTTCTGAATCTTAATTTTAACATAACACTTTATAACTTTTTCCATTCTTCTAGAAACAAAGATTTTTTGCAGCAAATTCACCTTAATTTAAAACCTGTTGCACTGCACCAGTATCATACTAATCCACCTCTATTGTGCGTTCAAAGTCTACAAGGTCTACAAGTTAAAACTACACTCGACTGAATGTGCTTAGTGCTGACCTCTCGTTGTGACCTTTAGGACCTGCAGCCTCTTGTGCTGACCTTTGACCTACCGCTGACCTTGGTGGGCGGGGTTGTTACGGACGCGGGGTCGCCGCTGATTCAGCATGTAGCCCAGGCGTTTGGAGTGAGCGTGACATTTAGAACACAGCCCAAACTCTACTGCTCCACCTGCGTGGTCCGAGGCCTGCAGGGAAACTGTGCTGCTGTGAAGGTAAAACACACAAACACACAGTAATACAGGGGCAGCTGGTAGCCTAGGGGTTAGGGAGCTGCCCCTGCAATCAGAAGGTCACGGGTTTGAAACTCAGGACCGCTAGTAGCACCTCTGAGGTACCCTTGAGTAAGACGTCGTCCCCACACACTGTTCCCCGGGTGCTGGTTCAGTGGCAGCCCGCTGCTTCACTCGGTGAATGGGTTAAAGGCACAGAAAGAATTTCATACTCTTCACACTGTGTGCTCTGTTGTGAATATAAAGGGGCACTTTACTTTACTTTAATACACACCCAGTGCAGGAGGTTAGCTTTAATTTGACATACACATTCCATCCCTTTATATAATCAAACACGATCTTAAATAAACCTGTCAAGGCTGTAACTTTTGACAGTCTGAAGTGTGTAAAATCCAAACATCACCAGCTGCTAGATATCCTTCCTGGTGATGCTGTGCTGCATGCTGTGTTAGAGCCTTCAGTAACTGAAATGCTGCTCAGCAGGGTGGAGATCAGGTTATTGACTTTTTCAGTCAAATACCTTTCATGTTGTGGTGTTGGGTGAAGAAGTGCAGCTCCATCTGCCCAATATCGAGGGAGTCTGAACAGTGGGGTTATTCTATGTAAAATCAGACACAACCCAAGAAACTAGGTCCCAAAATTAGGACCTATTTTGTTCAATTCTAATGTATAACCATTTTTGTCACTCCTGGCCACACACATTAAAGGGGTATTTCACATAATTCTCAAAGTGTCTGCATAATGAAATTGTTCAGATGACATACAAGGTCTACAGAAACGCAGTCACAGGATTGTTCACACTGGTGGTCAAAGACCCTATACGTCTGCACTGTTTGATGTCTCTAAAGCTATTATTATTTAAATGCTTGCAAACGTGGCGCCTGAGGCCTTTTAGATTGGCTTATGATACTTCTGAGGTGAGTTTTTTGGCCTAGACGAAGTATAGCCCTTATAAGAAAAATAACTTAGATTTCTAAGATACATAACAGAGCTAGAGCTAAAAACCCCCACTAACCAAAAGGGACTCATCTCATTTGCCCAAAACATTCCTGAATGACCTCTAAGACTTTTAGAATAACGTTCTGTGAGTTGAAAAGGGAACAGACTGAAAGACTACTCTCCGGCTTGCCATTGTTCCTTTATCATTCATCATAATATGGGTGTAAATAGCCTCAAACTAAAGTAACACATTTTCCCAACCTTTTTTAACTGATTTAGTAAGTCACATGACATACATTGTTGCACACTATTCATGTCTTGCCAGCATCATTTAACCTTTAATCTTTGGTCCCTGTAGAAGGCCACCGGTGTCCTCATGGAGCTCCTCCTGGGCCGGGAGGCAGCAGCTGTTGCTGGGGTAACAGGGGTTATGATCAGTACCCAGCTGGACGTGACCTCTCAGCAACATCTCTTTCTGCTGGGCCAGAATGGAGCCAACTTCCTCAGCGTGATGCACCAAACACACACACAGATTGTACTGCCTGACCTCTCTGCTCCACAACACACACCTTCTCTGCTCATCCAGGGCACTGCCGATGGTGTGTGTCTCGCACGGCAACAGCTCATGGTGAGTTTCCTTGCATGTGATATATACCGATTGAAGTTGAAACTGTTTGTTTTGTTTCAGTATTTGTCTTCAACCCTGTGTCTCTGTGCACCGAGGAACAGACTCCTGGACTTTTGTACCAGGATGTTAACAGTGGATCGTTTATGTCCTGTAAGTTGTGCAGTGGGGCCTTTATTGATCGGACTACTTTGTCCGGCACGTCCCGCAGATGCTCAATCAGATTGGAGGTCAAGACAGCAACATGAAATCTTTATATTCTTCCTCAAACCATTCCTGAACAGTTTTGAAGTGTGACAGGCTTCATTATACTGTTAAAAGAGACCACTGCTGGGGTATGCCATTGGCATGAAGTGGTGCACTTGGTCTGCAGCAAGGTTTAGCTAGGTGACATCATCAACCCAACATCCATGTCCAAAAGGTTTCCCCATTAGAACATTGCCCAAAGCATCACTCTGCTCCTGTTTCTTCCCACAGTGCATCTAGGTGCCATCTCTTCCCCAGGTAAGCGATGCACACACCCAGGTATCCCTACGATATAAATGAAGACCAGACCAGCTTCCATTTCTCCACGGTTCAGTTCTGATGCTCATGGGACCATTGTAGGTACTTGGCCATGTGCAGTGGTTAGCATGGATGCTCTGATCAGTCTTTGGCTACACAACCACATAACCTTTCTGTCACAGCCAGCATGAACATTTTCAGCAATTTATGCAACAGTAACTCTTCTGTGGGATAGGAACAGATGGACCAGCCTTCACTCTCCATGCATATCACTGAGCCTTGGGCACCCATGACCTTGTCGCCAGTTCACCGGTTCTCCGGGTGTCATTTCTTTGATCACTTTCAGTAGTACAAACCACTGCTTACTGGGAGCACCACAAGACCTTCTGTTTTGGTTTCAGCCTTCAAGCCATCGCACTTTGACTCTTTTCAAGGTCGTGCAGATTCTTATGCTTGACGATATTGAACACATCAGCTTCACCTGCTGCCTAATTTATCCCAACCCTTGGACAATCGATGCTTTTAATGTTGTAGCTATAGGTTATCATTTTGTAGTTGGGTTTCAAATAAAAATACAGTCCAAAGTGGCATGATGGAAAAAAAATTGACTGTCAGCATACAGAACTACTAGTATAATATCCATCTTCATATTCACTGATGGGTAACTATGTTTCATCTGCTGTTTGGATTGGCCTGATTTCCTCTGTGTCTCTGCTCATGCAGGACTGCCTGCCAGTATGTTTGATGTTCGAAATGAAAGAAGAAGGCGAGTCAGACCCCCGTAAACTGGCACAGATGATGCAGAGTCTGGGAGTCTTCATCAGCGTCAAACCAAAAGCCAAACAGACTGCTAAGGTACTACGTAGTGCATTTCTGGCTAGGCTAATCTACAGCTCATAGAAACACAAGGCTAAGATATCGTTTTGACCAATTAAGTGTATTGAAAATTTGACCATGATTTCTATTATCTTTCTCTTTTCAAGTTTTTATTTTTAATCAAAAGAGTTTAGGACATTCCTGTCACAACTTGTCTTGTCATTATGCCTTACACTCATATAACATGCTTCATCTCTACAGTAGTTTGATATATAGTGAACTACAATTCCCGTGATAGTAAAAAGCAATTGCATTTCCCAGTCAGTGGTGGTGAAGGGATTGGAGAGGAACATAGCGAGTCTATATGAGGCCAGACGTCTCCTGCTGGGTCTGGAATCATGCGAAGTCTCAATGACAGCTAAAAACTCCAATGAGGTCTCCATGGCAACCAAGACCTCTGTGGACCCTCTGCTGGCCAATAACGGCATTACAGGCTACTGGTTCAACATGCTAATGCAACAGCTTCACCTCAGTGAGGCAGGTGTGTAGGTGCAAGTAAGCAAAGCTGACTCTTGTGTGTTCCCTTTCCCTTTTGATGCTGTTGTAAAATCTTATTTGCTGCTCCCACACCAGATTCAGTGCCTAGCACCATCACAGTGAAGCCACGCCCCTCTCCCCCACCTGGATTGGCTGGTCCTCCAGATGAGGCACGGCTGGTACTGAGAGGAACGGACAATAAGCTAGAAAAGGTGTGAATAATGAAAAGTCCTTATGTGCACTCAAGCCTCGCGAAAATGTCCAAACTGGAGGTTAATGTGGAGACATAATTGGTGGAACTTTGTCCATAATTACCTTCAGTTGAAACCTTTATTAAACAGTTCATTGAAATTGTTAGAGTATTCCTTCAGGATATGCACACTTAGACTGGCCTTTCTCTGGGTAATTGAGAGTCCATTATGCACATTCCTTCTAATGATCAGACAGTTGATCATTATTTAAGCATGTAATTGTGAATATTATCAAAACCCCTCAAGTGTTCCTTTGGGTTTATACACATTTGCGAAAGAAAAAGTACAGCACAGAAACGACCTGAATATCATTTCAGGAAGACTCAATGGACAACTCTTTTGTATTTGCACATTCTATTAGCTAACCTTATCATATTTTAGGTGCACGTTAGGCATCTTTTTTCTTGCAAAATGTTATTTTCAATATTGGTGTGCTTTTATGCAGCTTTTTGTTTGTAAAATTATTGTAACATTTTTATCCCCTACTGGAACGAACAGACGAATAGACAAAGCGTAAAACATTTGAAGAACACATAGCATCCATCCAGCAATTCCTTATCAACCAGTAGTAATACCAGAGCAACTTATTAGCATCATCCCATCAACCACCTGGGATACAACAGTAGCCCTAAATGACAAATAGCAACTGGGGAACTTCTTAAGCTGCACAATCACCCTGTATTTTCTTCAGGTAATGCACTTTTCTAGTTACAGACTGTAGCTCATCTCTACATCATCTGGTAGCCCCACTTGACCCCATTCAGTAGTCAGGACCTCCACAGGACCACCACTGAGCAGGTACTTTCTGAGTGTAGCACTCTGTAGCACTATCAGTGGTGATCCTGACCATTCATGGATGAGTTAAAGGCAGGTTAATACGTTTTACAGGGACCGTGTGTTGAATTTAGAAACATTTTATTCCATATTAAAGTTTCTCTCTCTCTGCCAAGACAATTTTAAATGGCATACATAGGACCACATTTGATCAAGGATGAAGTTATTAAGCTTTGGTATAGCATCCTGTTTTTAATATTTCATATTTAACATTTAAATACATTTAAAATGTATTTCTTTTGAGGGGGAAAAAATAGTTCCAGCACATTTGAGAAAAACGACTGTTATTACTTAGCAACCGCTGGATCTATGTATAGTGGGCTAAAGCTCTCTGTTGACAGATATAATAACCCTTTTCAGTCTGTTGTGTGGCCAGAATTGACTGTTGGGAAAAAAATGCTCATAAAAATCTTTTGATTTCAGATTCCAGAGAGTGAAGACCCGTCGACAAATGCAGAAAGTGATCTTTCTGAATTACAGACACATGAGGCCACTGAGGTAAAAGAGGTAGCTGTTAAGCCTGGATTGTCCGTCAGGAGAAACAGCCAATCAGAGGCCGCCAGAGACTTTTCTCAAGAGTCACGCCAGCCAATGACCTTACAGACCTCTCCAAGGTAAACCTATACCATTTTATTCAGGAAGGACATAGAGCTTTAACTTTGTATATTGTATGTATATACTTTCAGAAAACTTTATTGATCTTGGAAGAAACTGTTTATGGGGCAGCTGCACAGACACAGACGCACAGAGACAGGAACAATATGTTACATACACTGTGCTACATACACAAATGCTGGGTATAAATACTATAAGTAAGTTAGTGCTGAGTGAATTACTAATCGCACAAATGGTGGTTAGGAGTCTGTTATTGCAAAAACTGTGTAACTATTGTTATTGTACAGAGGTTATTGTAACTGTAGAGAGGTTTAGTCCTTAAAATGTAACACATAAATAATAGCTTACATTTACTGTTTATATTCAATACGCAACACACAACCACTCCACAGTTTTTGTGTCACGAGGGGCCGGGTAAACCTGTGATTTACCTCTGCATGAACCAGGCTGGAACACAGGCATCCATGCTATGGGTTTTATTAAACGAAACAGAAACCAGGCACGAGGGCCGCTAGGAACATGAACGTGAATACAGATACAGACTAGGAAAACACAGGTTTACATGAGGCGCATAAGGCGCGTGAGGCGATTGACCGACCAAGGGGGAAAACACAGAACTGAACTAAATACAAGCGGTCATTAGGACGCTAAACACAAACAGGTGCAAAACTCAATCATGTGACACAAAACAGAACGAAAGACACGTGACAACAGAACTAAACAGAAGAATTCAAAATAAAAGTCCCAGAAATGAACTGAAACCGAACCGTCACAAAACGTTTATACACTACAGTTACAAAATAGTATTTCAGGGAGACAGGCTAATGTCTAATGATAAATGGACTCTTATAATATTATAATATTGTAATATTACATTGGACTCTCTAAAACAAATAAATGAACACGCGAACAACTTATTTATTTTTATTTAAAGCCTGCAACTTATTATAGAAATGTGTAAGTAAATATGTACTTGTACAATAGAGTGGGATCTACAGTATAAACACTGAAGCCACATTTTTAAAGGGTAGTATATGTTATTCGATTTTTTATTATTAGAAAATCTTGGTGAAAAAGTGATTCTGATTGAGAATCCTAATATAATATATTTGTCTTAGTCTCACTTTCTGCCTTTTTCTCATAACTAAAACATTGTGTAGGTGGTGGGGTTAGTACTCAGTGCAAAACTTATTTATTTAGAAAAATGTATGCCCCCCCATAACCCTTTTATGAAAGGGTAATTGTTACCTTTGAACAGCACTCACTACAGTGATGGATCAGTCCCTCACAGCTTGGGAGGACATCATGCAGGGCTGTTATAACTTTGACATTTGCCAGTGTGAACAGCTCAAGTCTGGTTCTGCCACAGACCTGTAGTTACTCAAGAGCTTCTATTGTGGAATTACTTTTGCGTTTATGTGCCTGTAAAGCTCACAGTTTTCTTTATTTCAGTACGTATGAGATTTTATAATATGGGGTAAATGTTGTAATTATTGTATCATTCTTCATGGCTGAGAGTTTAATTACATATCAAGATAATGGCTACAATAACAACAGTTTATATGGCACTTTTTGTTATAGTAGCAAAATCTCTAGTAGCAAAAAGT
Organism: Brachypetersius altus; assembly: GCA_037974465.1. Classification (NCBI taxonomy): domain Eukaryota; kingdom Metazoa; phylum Chordata; class Actinopteri; order Characiformes; family Alestidae; genus Brachypetersius; species Brachypetersius altus. The sequence goes on from JBBPDB010000128.1 coordinate 2,963,459, forward strand.
ACTTTTTTATCATACCCCAAGTGAAATAATAGCACAATAACAAACTACTTATTAACTTTAGTGTTTGTGTGCATCCTGTGAAAAACAAAGTAACATGAACCATGAACATGTTGGATCTTAATAGAGCTATTCCCATTTATTGCGTGCGTGCGTGCGTGCGTGCGTGCGTGCGTGCGTGCGTGCGTGCGTGTGTGTGTTGCAGGTCTCTGAGGATGGAGGTGGACAGTGTGTATTTTAACAGAGACCGACGCTGCAGTCTTAGAATCTTTCCCTCTCTAGATTCCAACAGTAATGAGGTAGTGTCAGTTAAAGAACTGTCTATACACACACACACACACACACACACACACACACACACACACACACACACACACACAAACACACAAACAAACATGCTATGTTTTAAAATTTGTGCTATGCTTATTCAAAACGACCCCCTTCAGAGTTGGGTTATGGTATCTAATCAGAATTTTAGTTATGCTAAAATGCCCACATTTATTCCCTCCAGGATGTAAAACAAACACACTGAAAAAAGAATGGCTGCATTTAACAACGCCTTTAATCTGGAGGCCTTAGTCGAATAGCTCCCAGAGAACAGAATAAAGAAATGAGGAAGACGAGTAAGGAGTGAATGTGCAGCTCAGACAGTGATTCGGAGGTTACAGACAGTGACTGTTCTGATCTGATAATGATGGACTGAAATGTGCTGATCAAACAGACGGCCTCAGTAATGAACAAGGTCGGCTCCACAAAGCACCCATCGCCAACCTGCTGCCATTTTTCTTGCAGGATCATGACTATGAGAGGAAGAAACTGCTAGCAACTCAAGGTCGGTTTTCTTATTTTCCTTCCTTTCCTTCATTCTGTCCTTCCTTTCTTCCTTTGGAAAGAAAACTGCTCTGACAGGTTGCCATGGTGATAAGTCATCGCCTACCCCACGGCCCTGTTGACCAACATTTTTTTATTTAGTTTGCATATCGAGGCAAGCTGCCAGATTGCTTTTTAACGGAAATGAGCTATAATTCTGGTCTGGGTAAGACGGGTCATCAGAAACCAAAAGTGACTTTGCGTCAGCCTTGCATTAACCATGAATGATCAAATTTCCACATTTTTGTATGCATTAATCTCTGTGGCAGAAATGGGTATTCAGTGGCCTGTGATTGGACGGCCCTGTTTGTAGGATCACAGCTGAATCTATTTGGCATTCATCACGGTGACTAGGCCACAAAATACATTAAAGGTCCACTTCGTGCCAGCGAGGTGATATAGGGGACCCATTTAAGCGTCAGGCTGAGCCAAAGAGGTGATAGAGGGGACCCATTTTAGTGTGACATGCTGCCAGAGTTATAATAGAGTGAGATAGTACCGCCTACTAAAATATGCACACACACACACACACACACACACACACACACACACACACACACACACAAACACACACAAAGACTAAACTCAAAAAATCCANNNAGAGGGCATATATGCACATATGTGCGCGTGTGGGAGACAACACACACATATACACACACACACACACACACACACACACACACACACACACACACACACACACACACAGTCTCCCAGGTGTGTGAGTGTTTGTCCATCATTCAGAGTGAGTCATTTGGAGGCTGCTGTGTGCCAAATGTGATGGTGCACCAGAGAGGAGCTTAATGGAATTGTGAGTTGCAGAGTTTGAATGAACCATCTGCCACACACACACACACACACACACACACACACACAGGGCCACAATGCTGTGCTCATAGAAACTCACATTTATCAGAGCAAGAGAGATTACAGCACATTTTTCTCTTATTAAGATGTTTAATTAGGTTTCAGGTGTTTAATAATGCAGAGGGATTCAGACAGAAGGCTCTCTAATTGCTACACACACACACACACACAGCAATTAGAAATGCTGCTCGGTGCCACTGTAAATCTGGGCTTTTGTTTTGGCTTTTAATTCACCGTTTTAATGCCTTTGTGTGTTTGTGTTTGCGTGTGTGTCCACGATTTGCAGCCATGCAGAAGAAGCCAGTGGTGACAGAGGTGCGGACCCCCACTGACACCTGGAGTGGTCTCGGATTCTCTAAGTCCTTGCCTGCTGAGGCCGTAAAGGAGCTACGCAGTGTCAGCCGCCGCTGTTATAGATCCTACCTCAATAATCAACAGGTACACAGACACACACACACATACACACACACACACACACACACACACGTAGACACATGCTGATTTTTAAACAGTATTAGGACATGAGGTCATACGTGCTGGATATGTCATGTCCCGTGTGTGTTATGATTACATTTGCACACTTCAGACCTTAAATGTTTGTGAAGAAGATTCTTTATGTGCCGCATCCATAGTCATACAAGTACAACACACAGTGAAATTCTTTCTCTGCGTTTAACCCATTTACCAAGTGAAGCAGTGGGCTGCCGCCAATGACGCACCAATGTGGGGGTCGGTACCTTGCTCAAGGGTACCTCAGCAGTGACACTAGCAGTTGGGATTCAAACCCCAACCGTCTGATTGCAGGGCCAATGCCCAAACTTAAGGTTTTAGGCTTTAAGTTTTTCTTTAATTTACTGTAACTACATTGTGCAATCTTACAATCTTACATTTCATATGAAAAGATCAATGTAAACGTTTTATTATGTGACTAATAAACCCTAATCTAGGCCATCCGATCCATAATTTGAGAGGGATGGATGCAATTATTGAGTACAAAACTCAATAATCCATGCTTTTTTGATGTATCTGAAAAAGATCTGTGCATTTGTAAATAGGTTTTGAACCGAGCCTGCAACCCAAAACTGCAGGGAATGCAGGAATGAGCTCATTTATGTTTACTGTAACAAACTACCTTAATACTGAGGTAAAATTGGAATGTTTTCTGTGTGTTCACTGCATGCAAAGCTGCTAGATTGGGTTAAATCTAGCGTGGGTCAAAGTATACTTTCAAACGTATAATGGATTACATTATAAAAGATCAGATTGTCTGCTTTGCATACAAAATACCTTTTATTCTGATGTGCGTCCTGCATATTACTGCTCTCTGGACAAGGTCCAAGGTTAGCAAGCAACCTTTAGTGTTCTATATTGTCACTGCTGGAACAAAAGCCTCCGCTCCACCCAACTCTTATTTTTTTCTTTTTTTTATTTCAAAATACCATTAACTACCAAAACTGCCAGTAACACTGTGTCAAAATTTCATGGGGATCAAGCCAACAGAAATGATCCAATAATATTAACTTGCGTTGACTTTTAAGAATATTTGTTTTCTCCTCTAAAGCTGCTGCTTTTGAGAAAATAGATTTTAACCCTATACCATCAGTCGAGAAGGCGTTATTTTAGGGTTTTTTTTCCATTAACATTCTCTTAAAGGTGTCATTTTCCCCCGTTAAGTACTTTACAGGACTGTACACAGTTCAGTGAAGCCCCGTTTTTATTATTTGACTAAAAACTCTGACCACCCAATTAATCAGCAAAATAAATGGTTGATTGCTGATCAAATCGATACTGACAGTTCTGTGTTCTCGCAAAGTCAGGAAAAATAAGCTCATACTCGGATGCTGCTTTGCTCCCATTTGTTCCTCAGAAAGGAATGATCATTCCCTTCACCTCATTATTCATTAACCTTAAGCAGCAGCCAGGCCGCATGTCTCCCAGCCTGCTGAGGGCAGCTGCAGCTGAAGCAGCGGCAGCACAGACACAGTAACATTACAGTAGAATTTACTGAGGTTAAAGGAGCTCCCTGCCTCAGAGGATTTGTTTGTGTTTAAGGCCATGGCTCTCCACCTGGTTTGTGCTAATGACCTGAATATTTTGAAGGAGGGTGCAGACACGCACAGTAATAATAATAATAATAAAATATGAAATATGAAATGTGATTGTCCTGCGGTGTGGCAAAGCTGACTGAGTAGCTCTGAATTCCAATTACTCAGATATCGCTTCTTAAAGAGAGAGAGAGCGTGAACGAGAGAGTAAGAGAGAGAGAGGGAGAGAGAGTGAGCAAGAGAGAGATAGAAAGAATGAGGGAGAGACAGTGAGAGAGAGAGATAGAGAGACAGTGAGTGAGAGAGAGAGAGAGGGTGAGAGAGAGAGCAAGAGAGCTAGAGAGAAAGAGAGAGAAAACAAATCACATAATGTCACATTTATTCCACCATTCCACTCATCCCTGTCTGTCGTCCATCGTTTTAAGTAAAGCTCGGAATGACTGAAGCTCGCAGCAGCCTTGCATTGGTGCGAGTTATTTAAAGAGGTTTTTTCTTTATCTCGGTCGGTTAGTGAACACATTACAATAAATACAAATGGACTACAGTCTGCTAGCATTAGAGTGGGTGGTTAGGATGTGAATGGTTGTGGCCATTGAGCTCCATGCCAAATTACACTTGTAGGACATTTGATATGGTGGCTTTCTGTTTTTATAGTGAACAGATTGAGAGGGTTATGAGTCTAAATGGTATTGGTGCTTCTGGAGCATCAGATGAACGGCCTTTGATGAGTAAGGCCCCACACAACAATGCAATAACAGAATGCGTTTGATCTGTGTGTATGTGTGTGTGTGTGTGTGTGTGTGTGTGTGTGTGTGTGTGTGTATGTGTTCTCTGCAGTCGTGGGGCTCTCAGAGCAGTAAAGAGAGAGTTGCTGTTAATGGGAGTGACTCTGAGAACTGGAGAGAGAGACGAGGGTCTGTGCCTTCATCATCCATGTCGTCGTCCTCTTCTTCATCTTCACCCACATCCTGCTGCTCCTCATCCTCCTCCTCAGCCATGAATGTGTTCAGCTCCTCCTCCAAAACATGTATGTGTGTCCAGTGTATGTGTTTTCAGATTATTATAAACACCTTGTAACTACGCTAACTGGCCACTTTAGTAGAAACACCTGCCATACCATATAGGTGTACTGAGTAGGTCAATACTGTTGTCGTGCAGTTTATCACCCTCTTTTTACCCCACCTGTCAATAGAAAGGTACCACCGTAGGACTGCCATTTACTTGATATTACTAGGGGACATATATTTCTAAGCACTTAAAAGATCAGAGATCAGTCATGTGTTGTGTTGGCATAATGTAATGTTGCTGGGTGGTTTAAACACTTACGCTTACACTTACTGACCACTCCTGTGCTCATACACAGAGAGCTAATCTTTTTTCTTACACAGAGTGTATCATAGACCTTCATTAGAGGTCAATTTCTGATTACAGGACACAGTTGCCTGGATATTTTGATTAGATTACTGCTGCTGGACCAGTCTAAAAATAATACCATGTCAATAACACTTCAAATAATGTGTTTAGAGGGTCCTTTTTATGGATGAATGGCTGATGTGTTGTGGCTGATAAATTTTGCACTTATGCTCACTGACCATTTAATCTGAAACATAAGTATAAGGTGGGTGCATCCAAATAGACTGTCAGTCACACAAGCTCAAATAACAAAGCAACATCAAATAGGTTTGACTTGATCTCTCTCTCTCTCTCTCTCTCTCACATTGTCAAAACATTACCGCAGTTAAATGTACATTTAAAGTGTAAAGTGACCATTTGTCATCCCTGAACACACCACAGCACACTGAACCGCACAACATTCTTTATCTGCATTTAACCCATTCACCAAGTGAAGCAGTGGGTAGCCAGGAAGCAGGGATGGTACCTTGCTCCAGGGTACCGCAGTAGTGCCACTAGCAGTCCTGGGATTCGAACCCACAACTTTCCAACTGCAGGGGCAACACCCTAACTACCAGGACACCAGCTATCCTGATCATTAACATCATTAATCATTTATTAAAACCAATAAAATGATATACACACATGAAAGAAAATGTTAATCATAAATAAATATTTTGTATTAATATATGTTAGTGCTGGGCCGTTAACGGCGTTAACAGCACGAGATTCTTATCGCGCGATAAAAAAAATATCGCCGTTAATGCCAAGATTCCAATCTATGCCCACCTCTAATATATGTACATAACATAGAATTATATACACACGTCTCTGTCTCCCTCACTGCGACACCTGCTCTTTTCCTACCTGCTGTATTCTCGGGCTCTGTAAGCTTGGTTTTCTCTCTGGAAGGTCTTGCTGATATAACCAGTGCCATTACTCACCATTCTCTCTCTGCTCTCCATGCTGTGCTCTTCTGGCTCTGCTGTATCAGCTGCAGACACAATACAGTGCTCATTTTCTCGTCTTCCCACTCTTCTCTCTCGCTCACACAGCCTCACCCCAGTGGGCTCAGTTTAAGCATCATTAGAGTGCTGGCTCCTGTTCTGTAAGCTTATGGAGGTAGTCTCAGTCTGAGCTTTCACTTGGTTTGATTTCACACACATTCAACCTGGTATCTTCACCAGTGTCCTCCCTACAGTTTCCATCCCAGCCCATCAGCGGCTGAGGGCAGATCAAACAACAGCCGTGGTTCATATCCCACACACAGAAGCCTTAGAATAAGAAAACCATGTTATAATTACAAATTAAATAGTTCACTGAAACAAGCAGAAAAATCCTCTCCAAAGTGTGAACTCTAAGCTGTATTTGTGTTTGCAAGTAGAAGAGGCATATACTGCTGGAAGTTACAAGAAAGAAAAGTACAGACTAGAACTATCAAATTAACTGCATAATTGTACATAATTACATGATTACATTTGAACTGTAAACCAAAATGACAGTAGCATGCGCTTGAATGGCTCAGCCTGGAGTGGAAAATAGGCGGGTCAACAGTGCAGCTGTATTTACATGATACTGGACCATGTAGACATATGCAAAAGTTTGTGCATACCTGGTTAAATTTCATGTTTGGTTAAGTTTTATATTGAAGTAACAGTAAGTACACATTCGATATGAGAATAAGAACACATCTGTACATCTTAAGGTGCACTGTTTGAAACTTGGGGTTGGGATGAGCAAAGTGCAAAGTTGCAGCACAATTTATGGTATATACACACACATATGTAATATGTATTATGAATTTAGACTAAGAGTGTCATGGGTGTCGTTCGGTCTATTTTGGAAGCCCCCCCCCACAAAATGATCCCAAAACACCCTAAATATATAGTCATTATTATGCTATTTTTAAATTATATATCCAAACATTTCATGCAAGATATCACTGAGCGCAGATACGCACTTTACAAATAGAAACA
>JBBPDB010000128.1:2987484-2997484 GCA_037974465.1 Brachypetersius altus
GTGTGTGTGTGTGTGTGTGTGTGTGTGTGTGTGTGTGTGTGTGTGTGTGTGTGTGTGTGTGTGTGCGTGCGTGCATGTGTGTGTGTGTTCACATGTCTCTGTGGGATGCTGCACTTTTTCAATCCAGCATGTTTCCCTTAAAGGGCCGGGGAGAGAGGCATACGTAATGAAATACTGATCTCACTGTGTGTTTATGTGTGTGTATGTGTGATTGCTGTTATTGCCAAATATCCAGACCAAATAGAAGATAATACAAAGATAATACAAAGATTTACTTTCTAGAAGCAGTAGACAGTAATGATCAAAATACAAAAAAAGCACCAAGATTATGAGTACACTTGCCTAAAATCCTTACTAATCAACAAATTCAGCCACTTCAGGTTGCCCCCATTGCTGAGTCGAGTGTCCAACTAAACAGTGGCGGTGCTTGAGGAGCTCACAGGGCTCGAGGCGGAGCTGCAGCTACCTCTGGAAAATGCTTAGTTCTGTAACACCCCCAAACATTTATAGAACATATGTATGAGTTTTGCACACTCACTACTGATTAAAATGTAAAATAAACAGAAAAAAGAAAAAGAATAATGCTTCTGTTTGTGGAATGCTTGTGGAAAAATGCAAATCGCTCACATATGTTGTGCAGTTATACCATCAACATCAAACATAGATTTTATAAGACACACCTATTTTTCATTGACTTGGATTACTGAGTTATATGGAGATGGCGGTACTGTGATGCTAGCATGGCTGTTTTTTTCCCCCGTTTTGGCTTTGTGTGGGCTGGAGTATTGTGTGGAATAGAGAGTTTCATATTTCTTTGATGGCAACATATGAAATAGCAGATGGTGTTGTTTTAGCCTGCTTGCAGATTATTCAGAAACATTTTGATTATGTTAATGTTGACATGTTCATATCTTGGTTCAGCAACATATAAAATATGCTTGGCATCGCAGTGGAACTGTGCTCTCTGGAGTGATGGAGCTCCATCCAGTACCTTTGGGATGTCCTGGAATTGATAACAATGCAGACCTAATCACGGAACATCAGTATCTGACCTTTACTAAAGCTCTAGTAGCTGAATGTAATCAAATCTAACAGCTAATGTAAAGCTTTCCCTGGAGAGCAGTGGCTGACACTGCAGCAAAGGTGAGAACAAACATCTTATTAATACCCTTGATTTCAGACTCTATACTTGATGTAGGGGTCTACAATTAGACATACGCACCACCATTCATCCCATTTCTGTTTCTACTGTTTTCATGATTCTATCCACTATAAATGTTATATTGTTTCTATGACATTTCTTTTATACTAATGATTTCAATTATCTGTTTTTTATTTCATAATGCTGAGTCACCACCAGAGCTTTGGTGCTTTCAGTATATGTCAGGTAGACGAGTTAACTTGAAATATCAGCTCCACTAAATTAAATCTTTATCCCAGTCTGCCAGCCCCAACCCCCCTTCCCCTGGGAGGGCATGTACGGGTTCCTGGCGAGGACAATCTTTTTCAAAATAGGCCCAGACTGGACCTGCTGTCCTATCTGTCCTCATCCACCTCAGCACAGCAAAGGAGCTAAAAATACACACCTGATTCACTGGCCCACTCTGTCTTGGTGTGTCTGCTTCTGTGTGTGTGTGTGTGTGTGTGTGTGTGTGTGTTTGATAAGACTTTCCTTCCCTTTTCATTGTTTCAGTTTTTGCCATGCCAGATTGAGCATTTTCTTCTTTCCATCTCTATTTATTAGCACATCGCTTTACTTTGGGGAGAAGACAGGCAGGGAGAGAAACAAGGAGAGACAGAAAAGTGAGGGAAGAAGAAGACAGAGAGAAACAAGGAGAGAAAGTGAGAAACAATGAGAGAGCTAGAGTGAGAGAAGGAGAGAGAAACAAGGAGAGAAAGTGAGAAACAATGAGAGAGCTAGAGCGAGAGAAGGAGAGAGAGAAACAAGGACAGAAAGTGAGAAACAATGAGAGAGCTAGAGTGCGAGAAGGAGAGAGAGAAACAAGGAGAGAAAGTGAGAAACAATGAGAGAGCTAGAGCGAGAGAAGGAGAGAGAGAAACAAGGAGAGAAAGTGAGAAACAATGAGAGAGCTAGAGAGAGAGAAGGAGAGAGAGAAACAAGGAGAGACAGAAAAAGAGAAGGAGAATAAAATGAGAGAATCCGATAGAGGGAAACAAAGAGAGCAGGACAGGGAGAGAAAGAGGAGGAAAAGATAGAGAGAAACAAGCAGAGAAGGAGACAGGGAGAAAAAAGAGACAAGGTGATAGAGAGCAAAAGAGAGAGGGAAGCAGGGAGAGAGGAGATCGAAAGAGAAAGAGAGCAAAACAGAGGGAGAAAGAGAGAGAGAGAAACACTGAGAGAAAGACACTGAGGGAGAAAAACACACTACATAAAGCTACTCATAGGTGATGTGAATGACATTGATTGTCTTGTTACCGTGGCGCCTGTCAAGGGGCGGGATATGTTAGGCTGCATATGAACAATCAGTTCTTTGAAGTTGATGTGTTGAAGCTTTTGACAATGAGAAATTGTGCGGGCCAGGTGACTGGGTCAGAACATCTCAAACACAAACCACCTTCCTAAACAGTGTTGCAGACCAAGAACATCCCTTCATAACAACAATATCCTTCATAGCAACAATATCCTTAATGGCTGTGGTCTCTTTCAGCCGGAGAGTGCTCCCTGCAACTCTGCAGAAACTGTTCAGGACTAGTTTGAAGGCCATTAAAAAGAGTTCATTGTGTTGACTTTGCCAACATGTTCCCCAGATCTCTTCCAATCCAACGTCTGTGGGATGTGCTGGACAAACTACCCCCACTTCACGACTCAGAATGTGCTGATAATGGCTTGGTGCTAGATACCACAGCATAGAGAAACAGAGAGAAAGAGAGAAGAAGGAGAGAGGAGAATGAGACGGAAAGTGATACAGAGGTACAAGGAAAGAGAGTGATTGGGAATGAAATAGAGAAAAGGGGGAGTGAAAAGAGTGAAAAGAAGAAAGAAAGACAGATAGGAGGCAGAGTGAGAGAAAGAAGAAGAGAGCTAGAAAGAATACAGCAAGGCAGAGTCCAGAATTTAGATGCTTTTATTTGTGGTCTCAGACTTGTCTTGGAACAAAAGCACCTACAACCAAATGACCCCTTGCCTCTTCGACGTAACAAAAAACACTCCGATCGTTTTTCGGAAAACAAGCACTGGTTACATTATTTCAGACTTTCAAAGGCTGCATGGCTGCATGGAGACCAATCAGGTGCCTGCCAAGATTTGTCACTATGTTCTGAGTACCAGGCATCCATGCTCATCATTTTCATTTCGGCCACAGACAGCAAGTAAATAAAGTTAAATGGCTCCATTTTAAGCAAATTTGGTCTAATTTGATTTTACACTGTCGTGCTGAAAATGATCATAAAGAAGACATACTGAATCTGATCACACAAATGTAATGAATAGACCAGTGTGTCATGGGATCGTTTTTTTTGTCTCAGTCTCAACTCGTTTGGACTCAAACCTCTTTGTCTTGGATTGGATTAGTCCTGGACTTGGACTAGTCTTGGGCTCAGCATAGGTGGTCTTGACTGCAGCTCTGGAATAAAGTAGGAGCGAAAGAGGAAAAGGACAGGAAAAAAGATGTACTATGTATTAAAATCTCTTTTTATATCTACTTTTTATCACCATCAAACAGTAGTGTTCTAAAATTCACATAAGCGGAGAGGTGAACTGTGGGATATGCTGTGAAGGGTAACTGCAGTGTGAGTTTTTCAGCTTCTCGCAGGTGCTTCACACACTCACTGAAGACTGACTGACTGCTTTTGAAGAACACACTGAGTGGGCTTTCTGTTTTCTCTCTCTCTCTCTCTCACTCGCCCTCACTCTCTCTCTCGCTCTCGATCTCTCTCTCTCTCTCTCTCATTCTCTCTCTCTCACACTTGCCCTCACTCTCTCTTTCGCTCTCGATCTCACTCTCTCTCTCTCTCTCTCTCTCATTCTCTCTCTCTCTCTCTCTCTCACTTGCCCTCACTCTCTCTTTCGCTCTCTCTCTCTCTCTCTCTGACAGTTGAAGTGGATGTGTCATTTTTTGTCTTTCCGGAGGGGCTTTAATTGTGCAGAGAGGGAAAAGTTGTTCTCTGTCATTCAGATTTATTGTTTGCTTGTCTTCAAGAGAGAGCTGCTTCCAATCTCTGTCCCCTCTCCCTCTCTCGTTCTCTCTCTCTCTCTCTCTCTCTGTTTCTTTCTCTGTCTTTGTGCCTCTGTCTCTCTCTCTTTTTCGTTCTACTATTTATTTGGAATTTGACAGTTTTTGAAATCTACTACTCAGACATGTGTTTGTGTGTGATAGAGGAAAAAGAAAAAAAAACAAGACAGTTTGAGTTTTCTCGCGGTCAGTTCATTTGTGCCTGTGTGCCTGTCTATGTGACTCTCTCCCATTCACACACATATAGTCGATGTTCAGTTTTATACACATGAAATACATGTGGAATTAACAGCACTCTAAATGTAGGTATTTTGGTTAAATTGGCTACAGGTCCGTATTTTCAGATCCAGCCATTGTGTGTTGTAATGAACGTCTGTGTAATGACGTTGCGGCTGGAAGAGAATTGAGTGCTTGACGATTTCACTCCCCCTTTTCACCTCACTTTTCCTTTCAGCGCTTGTTCTCTGCCTAAACTCTTCATTAAGTGGTTGCGAGTATTATATCAGTGTCAGGAAGCAGCATGTGTGACTGTGGTTCACTGTGATGTTTCTAAATTCTTTTGAAACGTTATGTCTGACTTTCCAGCCTAATTCTCCAAATACCGCAAACAGGACAGAATGATCATAAAGGCACAGACGTCACGCTGTCGCCTCTTTAATCTCACCAAGCTATCTCAATTAATTTCTATTTGTAACGTAGGGGAGGATGAGAAAATGGATGCGTTTGCTAATCAAAATTATTTATCCACACAATGGGAAAGTCCTCATATGGGCTGAGTAATACATGTGTAAATAATAGGCTTGTTCTAGGTCACAAGAATATTGCATTCAAACAGGAAACACAATGAAATTAAGCTAGTTGTTTTTGATTCCCACAATCAGCCTGAAACACAAATGAAGGCACTCATGGTAAAGGGGTAGAAAATATCACAAAAAATGTGTTTAATTAGCACAGTCTTATGGTGAAAACATGAAAGGACTTCTAATCTTTATTGAGCACGGGTGCAGTAAAGGAGAAAGATAACTGCAGTAACTCAGAAACTGTTTACTCTGGAGGACTGGATAGCTTACATGCCTTTATTAGTGTCAAGCAACAAATGAAATGTTCATATTGATCTTTTTGACTGTGGTAGCTGGTATATATCACCTAAATGTAATTCTCAGCTAACTACAGTGGGCTGCTCTTACCATCTCCCATTACCCCTAAACCCCCACTCCCCAGGCACACCGACCATTAGAGTGCTCTCTTGGGAAGAAAGAGTGGGTTCCATGGTCTTTGAACTTGGGGAGTGGGTAGGACCTCAGGCTGACTGTTGTCAGGTTTAGTTCTTGTTTTCAAAATCTCCACTTATAGGCCGGTTGCTCAGTTGTTCAGTTGGTCCACGTGATATTGACCATCTTCAGCTTGCACTTGCACACCAGAGGACTGGTGATATCAACAGTCTCTTCCGTCACTCATTCAGGTCCCTCTCCTATGTCTCGAGAACAATGTGGATGTAGATGGTCAAAAGCTGCTGTCAAGCTGCAGCCCATCAACATTTCTGCATGACTCCTCTGAGTCACTGAGTGAGGTGTATGCTGCACTACCAGAAGCTTGACATGTTGGCCAGTCTCCTTGGATGATCCTTTCAATAAACCCCTCAGTTTTCTGCACCTTGTCCTCACCCACTGAATGATGGATGACATGGGGCAGTGGTGGTATGTCCAATGCCATTACACTGCATGAACCTCTTGAAATAAGCTGAGACTTTCAAAGAATCAAATTCCATCATACTGTGTGAGGAGAAAAGACTTGTGGGACAGGCTTTAAGGGATGTAGGAAGCATGACAGTGACTTGAGACCACAAACAAATGGTCAAACAGGTATGAACATGACTCTGCAGGACTTTGAGCCCAAGAACAGAGGCATTGCAGACCAGCAACAAGTTTGATTTCATCATAAAGCACCAAAACAATTTCTTTACTTTCATGTAAGTGTTTTTGCGTTCTCTCGTCTACTTACTGATTGATGCGGTAGCTCTTGCACAGTTGCCTTATTGTGGAGGACACAAATCTAGAAATCTGACAAACCCAAAAAGACTTGTTTTGTTGTGCGGTGTTGGCGAGCCATTTGATTCCATTTATAACTGTCTGGGGCTCCTAAAAGTGCCCTTCTAGAGTGGCAATGGAACACTTTTCTGTCTGCATCTTCAGCCTGGCCTCAGAGAAAAGTCAGAGTACCTCATCAAGATGCTGATCATGCTCAGTCTGTGTGTGTGACCTGTATGTCGTCAAGGTAAGGTTGGACCCCAGGAATTCCAGCTAACAGGGTGTCCATGGAGTGTTGGAAAATGGACATTGTTGTCAACACACGAAGGGACACAAAGAATATACAGTGTATGTTTATGGTCAGCAACTCGGAAGCCTTCTTATCAACAATATGCTGATATGCCTGCTTTAACCAGCAGCAAGGTTTGCAGAGAGCTCATTAAGAGTGGGCAGGGGGTAGACATCAGGCCTGGCAGCTATGTGTACAGTGCAGCGGTAATCACCACAGAGTCTCAGTGAGTCATCTGTTTTTTACCACAGGCACAATAGGAATCGCCCACCTTGAATGCCTCACAGGTGTAAAAACACCTTGCTTGACTGTCCAAAGCCTCATCCACTTTCGCATGCAGTGCAAAAGGAACTGTGGGCTTTAAAAAAACGTGGGTGCCATTCAAGGGGCCGTTTCCATTGACACGCGTGGGCCCCTGCATGCTTCTTTCTCTTTACCGTAAACTTGTTTTTTGAGGATGTTGTGCAAAGAATACTGATGCACCTGGTAAACTCATGTGACATGAGTGCCAAGGGCACTGAATCAATAGGTTTGGTTCAAGCAGGCTTGGTACAGGGTCTTGGATGACCCACAAAGGCAGGACATGTTTTGACCCCTGGTATTCTGCATCAATAATAATCTTGTCCAGTGCTGCGTGTGACCACTACTTAGAACTCAATCCTCAGTCATTAACATGGTGCATCTGTAGGCCAGAGGCTAAGTAAAGTGTCCAGTGTTAATTTGGGGGCAGTGAATGAAGGAGAGAACTGCAGGAATTAGGCTTGGGAACCGTTTACTCTGGAGAACTGGATAGCTTACATGCTTTTTTGAGTCAAGCAACAAATTAAATGTACATATTGAATATCCTGACTCTGGTAGTCAGTATGTTTCACCTTTTAAAACATTTTGATTCTCCCTTATCAAGGAAGAATCCCTTATCAAGGAATTGATTTTTTAAACAAAATGATACAGTTTTGGTTTGTATGGCTTTACAAATACAAATTATTGGCACAAATAAATGAAACTGCAAAATGTTTCCAATTGTCACGGCTGGAGGCGCCAGCCCTCAGTCGTGAGCTCCCTTGGAAGAAGGAACAGGCAGGGAAGCAGGGACCCATGCTGTGTTGTATGTTAATTAGCGAAACAGAAACAAACGGGGCTCGATGGCCGCTTACAAACAGGAGCTAGAACGTGGCTAGAACAGGACAGGAATAAAGTATCAACACACTGCATGGGCAGGCGAGAAACGAGGAGTAAACAGGGTGTATATAGGGTGATGGACGGAAAGTGCGTGTCACACAAAACAGAACTTAAATGCTGCCGAAATCAGGGAACAAAACACAAGGCAGGTGAAACACAAGAACACGTGACAAAAGCACTAAACATGAAACCAATCAAAATAAAAGTCCCAGAACATGAACACAAACAGAATCATAACAAAAAAGCAGCGGCCTCTAACAGCCACTGACCGACCCGTCACACCAATTATATTGCGCTTTTTCTTTGTCAGTGTTCAGGGAGTGTTCTTAAGTGTTGGTTTCCATTGCCCTACAGTTTCACTAGAGTATAAAAATTAAGTGACATACAAAATTCCACTCAGTCATTCAAAATAATGAAGATGACTGAACATATCTATATTCACTGATAAATTCAAACAACCAGAGCTGCTCAAGGACACAGAGGTAGATAGTGGAGTGTTTCAACGATGCAACTTCGTGGTCACTGGGTTCACAGGCAAGTCTATTAGCCACTAGAACACATTTACTCCACAAAACCCTCCTGTAGATATTACTTAACCTCGTATTTTTAAACCGCAATCAAATATTTAACATTCATGATGAACAAACCACACACTGGGCATGTGCTATCCTTGGTGTTACCTTGAATATCCTGCACATTTTCTGTAGAATGCCTTTTAAAGCTCCAGATCATTAAAACTTTGCAGTATCAAAGAGGAAAATCTGCAGTAGCTTATTGTAAAATCCACGCCTTTAGATTTTTAAAATGAGACATTATAAAATGAAATGAAGTAGGTTACTTTTATCTGGCACCATCCAGTGCTGCAGTGTCTGGAGCTACTTGTTCTAACTGTGGACCACAACACCTACCTTCACTAATTAGGCTCCTTTCTTTGTAATGGAGGACAGATCATTTGTGAAATCAAGTGACAGAATGCAGGTTTAAAGCAGATACTTGTAGACAATGCAGCATTTGATGGCGCAGTGCAGCAGTGATGTTCAGGGGTTACACTTTTAAAGCATATAGCTGAAGATGGAATTATTGTAAATCACTCTCAAAGCTCATAGGGCGTCCTGTCTTATAGCAACAAGCTTTAACAATCCGTTTCATGTTGCACTTAAACTGTAGCTTTAATGGTATATCTGTTTATGGATTCTGCACAACCGTATTATATGTGTAAGCAATAATGTTGGATTTTTTACGCTGATCAGCCCTTACATAATATTGTGCCGGTCCTCCTCATGCTGCATGACTCATTAAGGCATGGACTCACAGTAGGTGTGCTGTGGCACCTGGCACAAAACAATAGCAGCAGATCCTTTACGTCCTATAAGCTGTAAGGTTGGGCCTCCACTGATCGGACTAACACGTCTGGCATGTTCCACAGATGCTCAATCGGCCAAGTCAACACTTTTAACTCTTTGTCTAGTTCCTGAAACTATTCTGAACAGCTTTTCTAATGCACTGCCTCTGCAGGTTTGCTCTCTTCCCACAGTGCACAGTTTTTTCCCACAGTGCATCTTTCCAGACACATGCACCTGGACGCTTTTCAACAGACCACCTTCTTTCATTGCTCTAGGGCTCAGTTCAGATGCTCACTTGCCCATTGTAGGCACCTTCAGTCGTGGGCAGGGGTCAGCATGGGCACTCTGACTGCTCTGCAGCTAAGCAGCCCCATAGCAGTAAGCTGTGATGCACTCTGTTGTGATACCTTTCCATCACAGCTAGCATGACCTTTTTGTGATACAGTAGTTCCTCTGTGGAATTGCACTGAAGACATGCAGATCCTTACACCGGCACATTTTTCATGCTTCCAACACATCAACCTCAAAAACTGACTGTACACTTCCAGCCTAATATACCCCTCTCTCTTGACAGGTGCCAATGTAATAAGATAACGTTACTTCAGCTCTCAGTCATTTTAATAATGTAGCTTATCGCTACATCATCATTACAAGTGAAACCAGCGAAGAATGTGTGTGTGTACCTGTGCGCTTGTGTGTGCATGTTTTATCTGCTGTGTGTGTGTGTGTGTGTGTGTGTGTGTGTGTGTGTGTGTGTGTGTTTTGTCTCCTCTGTCTGTATGCTTTATCTGTCTGTTGCTGTCATATCATCGTTTCTTCCTTCCTGCATGCATTTGCTGGTAACTTCTTTAAAAAATGTCAATTTCAAACCATCCTTCCTATCCTGCATACATTTACTGATTGTCACTTCCTCTATTCTTTTTCTTCTCTCCCTCACCAAGTCATAATGAGGGGAGGGGGGGGGGGGGG
>JBBPDB010000128.1:3035964-3052918 GCA_037974465.1 Brachypetersius altus
CACGCACACACACGCACACACACGCACACACACGCACACACACACACGCACACACACACACGCACACACACGCACACACACACACACACACACACACAGCATGTTTTGATTAAATAGGATCAGAGGTCAGTAGACATGCAGGACTCTGAAGTGTTTGTGTGAGTGGTTGGAAAAGACCTATATTTCTTTGGCAGCCTCACTGTATGGTATTGTTTTGATTCACTTCACATTGTGTTTGTGTGTGTGTGTGTGTGTGTGTGTCTAGACAAAGTTCTATTTACAGTGCCCCCCAGAATTGTATGAGGGAAGGTAAGAAAGAAAGAAGAAGAAAAATTCTCACACATCATATGCCTCTGCATTGTCCAGATATCAAATCCTCTTCTACAGACATTATTCCGCCGGCTTCAGTGTTTCAGTGATCAGTGGTAACCGCTGCATGTCAGTTAAACAATACTATTAACATTTTGCTATCACCAGCAATACTGAGAGCTTACATTAATTATTTATCGCTTGCAGCTCACTGAAACAAGCGGAGGAATTCTGTCAAAACTGCAGATGTGTGTTTTATTACGGTTAAAAGTTATATATTTTATTGACTTTTATTAATCATCTTATTTTGTCCCGTTTAGTAATTGCTATAAATGTGAAATAGACATAAATACTTGGTGCTGTTTATATAAAATCAAATTAGGTGTGAAAGTAAATATCATAGTTAAACTGTGTCTCAATAGTTATAATGTGTAAGTAAGTATAATTAAAAATTTACGGCATTTAACATGATTATACATTTACAATGGTGTAGTCAAATGGAAGTAAGAACTCATGAATGCAAAGGAGTAAAGGTCCTTATAGTCCATGTATGTAAACCAAGCTGCAACAACAGCTTATTTGGAATTCAGCATTTTTTGATGCTATAAAAGCCAATGCATTTACATCCACTCATTCAGCCCCACAATTCAGCTTGAATAGTGTCTCAGTCTCAGCTATTTTTTTTGAATAATGCACAATACAGACGTCAACAAGATGTTTTCCCCACAAATGTAATGCCCCCTTACTTTCACTGGTGCATTTGCCCCTGTCAGGTCTTGCCTGGTGTCTATTCTTGTGGGATTGTATATAAGAAGTCAGATACTATTTGGGGGGCTAACATTTTTGGCTGTGGTCTTCTCTCAACTCTGCTGCCATATGTGTTTGTGCCAATTCTATATCCAGTCCATAGAAAAGCTAAACATTTTGAGAATTCTATCTTGGCCTCTCCAGTCTCCAGATCTTTCTGTGCTGCTGTGATAAATTAATTGCGCTTAAAGTGTATATTGTTTGTTACAAAACCCATCAAGTACATTTGATTTAAGTGTTTGGAATATTTTCTACTTAAACATGTATGGTATACACTTTTATCCAAAATGACTTCCATTCCTTAATGACAGGGGACAGTAATACTGGAGCAGCTTGGGGTTAAGGGTCTTGCTCAGGTACTGAGTGTTGGTTCCTCAGGGTTTCTCTTGTTTTTCGTTTTGTCTTTCTTAAAGCCCTGTATTTCTATTACTGTAAATTAAATTAAAAGAGGTGAGTACGGATTTTACATTTTCTTTAAGGGCAATGTATTAAACTGAGTTTAAAATGAAATTATTTGGGGGCATATTTAGAGTTTACACTATGAAAATAAGCATTTTTAGGCATTTGTTTGACCAAAACTCAACAATGCGTTTTTTCACTATACACGGGTGCTTTTGGAACTCTTGGTTACATTCAGTCACATCTGTTATGTTGGCATGATCGATCACTCACTGCTTGTGAGTACTCTAGTGCCCATTCCTAATTTCCATAAAACAGCCTGTTTTATTCCAAGGGATAAAGAGACACTGAAAAAATGGTCACGTGAAAATGAATTATTACAGTTTCTAGCACAAAGACCCACACAGAGGTAATAAGTGAACCTCTGGGGATACGATGATATACAGGATGGCTACTGTATATGAGCTCTTTAACTCTCCTTACATTCAACAGCACTACTGGATTCTTAGGTATAAGGACTGGTGTGGCTACTTTTTTTTTTTTTTTTTTTATTTAGTCTTGATAAAGAGACAAGTCTGAGTCTCTGTGAATAAATAATAACCCCAGTGAAGAACTGCTGAAGCAGCACCACAAAAGTGCCAACACTAGCGCTAGAGTTTATTACCCGTCAGTATGATAAACAAACGTATTGTACTTTTAGCAAGGGAGTTGTTAGCGCTTAAAGTCTTTGACAGTGTCCTTGTGGTTGTCATTGTTACTTTCTTAATTTCCTATTTACTTAAATAGTTACTTATAAAAATGAGTCAAAATGTACCTCAATAATTTATAGGCAGGTTTTACAATGATAATAACCTTAAAGCAAAGTCAGTTTAGTCAATTAGAAGCAAAAACAATCTATTATCTATTAGATCTCAGCATGAATTAGTCATTAGTTGATTACAGTAAATATAAATGGTGTAAAACAGTCTAAAACCGGTGTTTGTTCACTCTCGCCATGTGCTGCTCTTTCTCTAGGTGTGCCGCCACTTGGCCGCTCTTTGGAACCCCTCCCTCTGCTGCATTTCCCCACCCACTTGTGGGTGGAGACTGTCCTGAAATTTCTGGGTTCAAAGATCTTGTGTATTTTATTTGTTTTAAAGACCTAAAATAAAAGAAATAATTGTTTTGTCCTTTATGGACATTTATGTGTAGTAGTGGTTATTTATTATTATTACACTGTTTTAAAATTACAATGACCTCTGTAACATAGAAACACCAAACAAAGCTTAGCAAGACGTCTGGCACCATGAGCATCAATGACAACCAGATTAACTTCCATATAACAAGCTTCTTGGCCATATAGTGATGATTTACCATTAGATATGTTCTAAGGTTTAGCATAACTACACATGTCACAGTTTTTGGCACGCTTCCAAAATCCCAGGAACAAAATGTACCTGAAGCATGAAGGTGTTTCTTTGACTGATCTTTTACAGTTCTGCCCCAGGACCTCTTGTGTGACCTGACCTGTGTGTGCAGGGTTAGATTATTCCTGACCAGACAAGCAGCACATATTGATCGCTCTGACATTGCACAGAAGGGGGTGAATAGCACAGTTTTTGCTGTGAGCCACGGTTACACAAGCAGAACATAGCCAGGACACCACGCTGTTTAGCATGGGCCTGCGAGGCAGCTCTGTTTAGCTGATCAGTGACTTTCTGCAGTTAACGGAATGGAAAAAAGCAAAGAAGAGTTGGGCTGGAGTTGAACGCTGTTACTTAAATTGCATGAAATGGCTTTGAAAGCGTTTTGTTTTGTGGAGAATGTTGAGACAAAGCAGCATGAGTTTCTTTGTCTGTCTTTGTTCAGGCGAAATGAAAGCCTGCACTGTCTCTCTGCGACAAATTGGGGAGCAAACGCGAAGACAGCAGCGCACACACATAGACACTATTAGCATGAACACAAAGCTTTTTTCCCTGGATATTAAGGTAAATAAAGTGACTGTCCATCAAACTTTAAATATTCCTTCTGTTATGTTCACTTCATCATTATAAACTTTCTTTATAAAGAACGTCTACAACAAATAAATAAATAATTATAAAAGTAAAAAACATTCTTATGTTTTAATGTGCTGTAAATATGGTACTGTGTGAAGGTCTTGAGCCATCCCTCATTTCCTTATACTTTGTTTCCAAAGTGCCAGGCATTTTTTGTATTTTTAATGTAGCTATGAGGAACAGTTCTCCAGGCTTCCTGAAGGACTTTCAAAGACTCTCATTCTCAGTCCAATCCCGGAACTTGACCAGTTTCAGAGGAATGCTTTTTTATGAATCACTCAAGCCCAACAAAGCATATCTAACTTAAGGCCTGAACTAGTGAAGAAATAGCCACAGATGATTACAGATGACCAGGCAGTGATCAGTACACTGGTGCTGCTGAATGCTGAGTGGTTAGAACTTCTTTATCCAGGCACCTTAAGTTTTATTTTTATTTTCGACTTTTCTTTAATTCAGTCTACTCAATATGCCAAGAATAAGACAGCATAAGAAACAATATTTTTGCATAGTACTGTATTTCAGTTTATTTTCGACCACATCTTTTGGTCAATTTATCTTGAAAAGTTCACAAAATGTAAAGGACAGCTTTTGTACAATATGACAAAATGTTGATTCTCCTCACCCAGGGCAGGGAGTGGACGGGTCAGTTGGTCGTGCTGGAGGCAGCTTCACTTCCTACAGTGCAGTAATACTAATACTTGCTGCCGTTAGTGAAGATTATGCATTTGTTTGCTGGGTGGAAATGCTAATGAAGTAGAAAAACAAGAAGCTTAGACTTAATGCTGCCTGCAGTCAAAAATGGTGTCCTAAAAGTGGTATTCCATTAAAATTCTCTTTAAGCTTTTCAATTAATAACCAAAAACAAAGGCGAAAAACATCCTCAGGGAACACAGAAGTTAGTATACTTTTTGAATTAGTTAATGCATAAATTAATTACTTTATTTATTGAAGAGATATGCTTCAGCATGTGGTCTGCATGGGCTCTGCAGGGAAGTGAAAAAATGATGATTTAAGTAACCTGACATTGTACTTTATTCAATAAAAATATGAATGAAAGTACATTTTTTGTGCTGGACATCTGGAGTAAAATCCATTGATGACAGACATGCTGTGTCAAAAATGAGACTTCCTGTTTACTTCAGTTACCTTAATTGTTCCTGGTAGTCATGTGGACACATAAGCTATTCATTTTTGCTAATATTTACTAAAGCCAGGGGCTACAGATCAGAATACGATGGAAGAAAGTATTTGGATGCAGCCATAGATGTCTATACACAAGCAAAGTTTATTGGCTTTTTGTGGAATGGCACGAATCTAAAATGAAAAAGTCAAAAACTACACGAGTTTAAAAAGTAAATAATAATCCGGTTGCATCCCTAGAAAGGAAAATCAACAAAAACAACACATAAATGTGTCTCTACTTTTCAGTGTAATGATGTGTGTATGTGTGTGTGTGTGTGTACGCAATGGCATTTATCTGTACCCATAACCCCTTGCTCTGTGGGCGGCCTTGTGAATGAGGTGGCTGCGGCAGCCATCCATCAAACTGTCTGTCACCTTTGGGTCACCAGGATAACTAGCAAGATGGGGCTACCCGCCTCACACACACAAACCACTAATGTGTGACTGGATGACTGATGGTCGGCAGCAGCCAATCAGAACGCACCTGCCATATGGTGGACATCCCATGGCTAAATGATTAACGATCGTGCTTTGTGTTCTTTTCATTACCATCAACCCTCGGTGGGATTGTTTGCGAGGACTGTTCAATTATCTCATTGGATAAGTGCTTTTTCTGAAGCATGCAATAATGACCTGGTCATGTGTAGATGTGGATGTATAACTGCCTGTGTATCTCTCTCTTATCAGTGCTCATCTATGTGTGAGAGTGTGTGTGTTTGTGTGTAGCACTGTGCAAAGGTCTTAGGCACCTATTTAAAAACTGTTAAGATGAGCAGTGAGTGTTTTTTTCACATTAATATTACTAAATATACTAAATAAAACATGATACAGTAAATATTGATTGCATGAACAGTATATCAATGTGTTAAGTCCAGTATTAATTATGGTTTTCCAACCAATGGCTGAATGTACTAAGGAGAAATCTGGAACCGAACCTGTGTTCTGTTCAACAGCTCACAAAACAACTGCTTTTTTAGAAACAAATCTTGATACTTTTACTGCTTTCTTTATTCTAATGTTTACTTTGCTGGCAGACATTTTTTCACACACTGAGGAAAAAAATGGTTTTAAACTACTTGTAGGCAATCGATATTCAACCAACCAACCAACCAATCAGATCTTGTGTTTGCTTTATCTAGTCTAATTTCTGAAACCCTTTCCTGAGTACTGGGCTGATGGTCCATTGCGCAACGCTGTTACAGATCTGAGCTTTCACGCTGATCGTGGCTGAACCTGACACATTCTGCTGGAACTGAAGAGTTGTTTATCCCTGTCTGTTTCTGAGTGTAGTGCTGTTATGAGACATGGATAAAAATAACCCACTGCTCTGTAATTCCCTTGTTAGCCAGTTAGCGAGTACTGCTTCTTGCCACTCACAGCCTGCTCCACTCCCATTGGCCCTTTGACCCTGTTCCCACGGTTACAGTTGTCACAGCCCTTGACACCGGCCTAACACCAGCACTGCAGTTCATTGATTTTTCTGCACTGTCTATCCTTAGGGATTGAGAATGAGAAAAGGAAGTGTCAAGGGATGGATTGTTTAGAGGAGAGAGTGAAGAGAGGTCTTGTTGCTATCGCTTCAATACCCACCTCTATTTGAAGTGAGAGGTCCTGGAGTGTCTCTCTCTCTCTCTCTCTCTCTCTCTCTTTTTCTCTGTATGCACAGACCTCTTCTTCAGTGTGTAAGACACCACTAAAGCAGCCTGAGTCAGAGACCTAACTGTCCATTTAACGTCTTGCTCACGGTGTACATTAGCAGCCACACTTGGTGTGCTATGATCTGATGGTGGAGCTGAATCATGCTCTATTAAACCCTGACTCACTCAGCCTGCTGTCATTAGCTCACCCACTGCTGTTGCAGCTGCTGTTGTCCTTGTTGTTGTTGTTGTTGTTGTTGTTGTTTAAAAACATGTCATCACAATCACAAGCTGCTTTCTGCAAGGCCATGTGGCCACAACCAAGACATACCAGAGTGTACTAAATTCAGTCAGACCAAAATTACTGTAATGTCAAGAAAGAAAGAAAGACTGCTGCAGTCAGTGCCATCAAAATGATTGAAACTTTGTCAAATGCTTTTCACAAATATATATTTTTTTAAACTGAAGGGTAAAAAATATACTTTCAGAGTTTTTTATTGCATATAGACATTACATAAGCCATTGGAGACATATTATGACATACATGTATACATACAAAAAAGTATATACTGTAATCCCCCTGCGAGAGCACCTGTCACGGTGGCAGGGGCTACTCGGCCTGACCGTGACAGCACCCGCGTATAGTGAAAACCCGTGTTGTTGTGTTTTGCTACAGAAATCCCTAAAAATGCCCCCAAACAGAACACTTTAATGTCATTTTAAACTTAATGCATTACCCTTAAAGAAAATGTAAAGGTAAGCCTGCAGACAAAAGGTTACACCCGGATCACATTTAAAGACGGATGTGCATCTGAATGTGCTCCGGCTCACGGTTTTCAGGAATAGACCCTGATATACTCGGGCAAAAAATATACATGAGGACTCATTGGAAAAGTCTCCTGGAGATCTACCGAACTGTCTCGGAGTGCTTTCCAACACTGAGCAACTTTTATTAAAGTTCTCTGTAACATTAGCAGTCAACATGACAATCGAACAAAACTAAACAAAGACGGATAGCTTGAGCTTAGCTTGAAAATGTAGGTGTACATCTTTAGGTGTATATCTGCGAGTGGTAACAGTTTAAGCCACGGCAGGACGACTCCCTGCAGTGCTAGCAGTAGACATGTTAGCTAGCGCAGCCGTTTCGGTTCTGTTACTGTACTTTAACATTGACTTGCAGGTTCTGCAGGTCTCCGTGCTGTTTGTGTGTCTAGAGTGAAGTATTTCCACACATGTGATGTGTGTGTGTCTGTATTCTCTGCTGCATGTCTCTTGCCTTGTTGTGGTCTTATGTTTAGTTTCCACTGGCACCAACGATACCGGCCCTTTTATGAAGGGACTAAAATAATTGGTTAAACCAAGGAAAGCGTGTCAGCGTAATCAATCAGAGGCAGAGATTGCATTGCGTGTAATTAGTCAACATTAATAAAACTTGGCAAAAGCTAGAAACATGCAGCAAGGGCCTTAAACATCCAGATAACCAGATCCAGATATGGAAGAAAAAGGGGAAGCCGGAAAGCAAATGAGCAGTTCCTACAGTGGCTATATGTTTAATTATTTATTATTATTATTATTATTATTATTATTTTTTTTTTTATTATTATTATTATTATTATTATTGTTATTATTATTATTATTCTTATTATTCTTCTTATTATTATCATGTTATAATTAGAGTTTAGAAAACATGTTACATAGACACATATAATATTGTATATGTGTATAAACTAACCTTACTCACAGAAACACACAGACACACACAAATATATAAATATATATCTTGTTGGGCATCTTCTAGCTTTTAAAGTTTTGAATTCAGAATTCCTTTTACCTTATCTATTGATCTGGTCTTGAAATGTTCAATACAATGAAAAGTACAAATCTTTGTAAGTGTTTAAAAAATAAAAACCAACAAATATGGGGATATAACATAATTCAGTGAATTATGAAGTAAGTAATTTAATTCCAAGACTATGATTAATGGATGACTATTAAAGGATCAGCCGCTTAGCTTAATTCTAACTAAGAGAATAATTTATTATCCTCTCAGTTCAAATAAAACCATGTTTTTACTTCATCTATCAGTTCATTTGGTATTCTATGGGAGCAGCATAAAAGTCACAGATCATTCCACTCACAGCAATGTGGGTTTTAGTGAGTTGGCACAATTATACAGAATTCAGTTCATATATCTAGTGTTTTAGAACAGCTCTGAATGTTCCTCAACAAATCAGACTTTTGGACTGAAACTACCTGTTTTCTGTATGTACATAATACAAATGCAGTCTAAGTATTATCCCTGTCTTACCTGGGCTAAAGTGGGTGTGTTGGAGCAGGAAAACTGTCAAATGTGTAGGACATGCAGGCCTCCAGGACCGGGGGTTGGAGCCAGAGTCTAAAAGTACTGAGACAAGTCTGCCTGACTTGGCAGACATAATGTGCATGTGTGTATGTCCGTGTGTGTGCATGCACTAACCACAGACATTAAGGATAAGGAGAATTATATAGGAATTTTCTCTATCTTCACTTTATGTGTTTGAGAGAGAGGCGGGAGGGTTAGCTCTGTGTGTGTGTGTGTGTTCTGGGAGCAGTATTGATGTATTGATGGTGTCCGCTGGGATTATGCTGTTGGTTGATTTCTATAGTGATCTCAGAATTTGCTGTGTAATTCCCCAAGAGATGATTGATTTACTATAAACTGCCTACTGGACCAAGAGGTATCAGTGTTTACCCACCCACCACATCATAGGTGTGTGTGTATGTGTATATGTTTGTGTGTGTGTGTATGTGTATATGTTTGTGTGAGTGTGTGTGTGTGTGTGTGTGTGTGTGTGTGTGTTGAACAGAGGGCCAGATTAACTTTCTAACAGAGTGCTGCAGCCAGATTTATATCATTCTGAGCAGATTTTGTACATTCCTCCTCCTCATTATTTTTCTCTCCTTTAACACATGGAATGATTGGAAGTACTGAATTATTTCACCGAGTTGCCAGTTCGTTAGGTAAACCTCATACCTGCACTCATTGAGCATAGAATTAAAAACATGAACCACATACTGGTGACCAGTGATGGGAATAACGGTGTTAAAATAACAGCGTTACTATAAAAAAAAAAAGTCATTTTTCAGTAATGGGTAATCTAACCAATTACTGTTTCCATCGCTACAACCCCATTACCGTTACTGACAACAACATGTGGTGCCTTACTGTAATTAAGCTGTTTTCATCCGCCCGGGTTCTCAGCCACAGGCTCTCAGCCACTTTCTTATTTTCTTTGTTGAAGAGGGGCGAGACAACCGCATAAGGGATGATGATTGGCTAAGGTATAGTCAAATTTAATAGTAAGCCAACCAGAGGCAGAGGTGGGTGGGTGTTTACACACAGGCACAGGAGACACGCAGCAATGGCGTGTGCGTGACAAAGCTAGAACGTGGTCAAGAACGTGGATGTTGATAGCAGCCCGAACCCAGGTGCAGCTAACATGAGCTTCGCTAATGAAGGAGGAGACAGAGCCGCGCCATCATAGCAGCCTAAGCTTGATTTTTTTAGGCCCCACAAAAAGCTGCTGTGACACAGACTGAACTAAACAGGTGTGTTGTTGAAAACATGCTGCCATTATCTACAGTTGAGTCAGATTCCTTCAGAGCTCTCATTGCCAAAATATCTGCAAGAGCCCGCCGTGCAGAAAGCCGTTTTCCAAACGTAGAGGCTTGAGTATGCTAAAATGAATGTCGATCTCAAAAATACATTTGAAGACATTTTTTGAAAATGTAATGTATAAATTACTTTCCCTGGTAACTAATAATAACTAATTACTGTTAAAGTAATGGGCCCAACACTGTGGGTGACGAATTACCACATGAAACAATTTAGCACTTTCCCCCATATAAGAATATAAGAATATTAGTGGGCATTTCAGACCTTGATTTTGGATCCAGATGAAAAGAGGACACAATTTAAGTGACCCAGGATTAAAACAGGGTTCATTACTGGGGCTCTCAGGGAGCAAACTACAGTCACAAAGACTAGTCTGCAAGGACTGGCTAGTGTTTCTGTAAGACCAGTGTCTGAAGTGAAATCTGCATTTAGATCTACAGTTTTGACATCAGTAAACGGGATGTTTGTGCATTAGTGTGATATATACGGACATACAGAAGAGCCGTTGAAAAAAGCGATATAGTCAGGAAAGTCATCCTCCATGATATTCTCCAAAAGTGGGCATTTTGCCAACAATGGTTTGGCTCCACTTGTCCTTTTAGAGAAAAAGGCCACTGCAAATCAATACAAAGTTATTCTGACTGATCTTCTTTATCTTTTTATAAAACATTTCTATCTTGATGGGGATAGCCTTTCCAGAATAGCAATGACCTTAATCAAATATGGCTTTCAGTCGGCAGATTTTGGTCAGACAGCACTCTTCTCCACCACCAAAACACAGAGTGAGGGAATTCGGGTTGTTTTTCATGGAGCCTTCAATCTGAACAAAAGTGCAGTTTATTACTTTTTCTTTTGGCAAAACAGTAACTTACTGATCATGCTTACTCTTTAAATTGACACTTTGTGTCTCATTAAATGTCCCTGAAATGTTCTGGAACAGCGAACGATCTGCAGCGGTCTTTCAGCCGAGTGAAGCTGAAAGTATTCAAGTGCATTAATTCATTGCCATACATTCAATTAAAAATGAAACATTTGTTAAATTAACGAAATACTGATGTAGGTTGTGAGCACAATCCTCGAACTACCATCAGCAAATCTTTCACACAGATTTCTGTTGACAGATCGATTACAAACACCAGCACACAAGCGTTCATGCGTCCCAGCAATGTAGATTAGTGACTTTTTCATTCATTTATACATTCTATCATTTAGCATTTAACATATTGTTTGTTTACACTTTATTACTTCTTAAGTCGCACAAAGCATCATGGAGTGTAGGAATATGGTGGATATCTTTGGCGTTACATCTGTCCAGTACGGTTCCAGAGACCTGCACAATCAATGGCAACTCATGTTGTTCAGAAGGCTCATGATGACCCAACACTTTACTAAGATCCTTTAATAGGTTTTTCTAGTAATTTGTTACTAGTCTGTAGTGCACCATATACAGTGACTGACTTCAACCGTCAGTAGAACAGATATGTTTGGACTGAAATTAGAGGCATGTCAGTGTATGAGTGTAATAAACTGGGAACTGTTTATATGAAATGCCTACATGGATGCCGTTAGCTTACTAATACACATATTTTCAATAAATCTTTCTCTGATTTTTGTCTATTCTGTTTTTTTCTTTTCCATGTTTTGATGCCTTATCCCTCTCTCTTGCACAGGTAAGTGATTTTATATCCTTCATCCTTCACTCTAGCCCCTTTAAAAAGCACAGGGCAGAACAGACCATCAGGAAGATTCATGCCGTAATATTCCTCCTTCGATTCAAACGCGGTCTTAAAACCACAATCGAGGATTCATACTCATATTTTTCTTTCTACCCCTTTATAGCAAATTCTCATAAATATTTGTCGGTACATTGATTCTTGCATGTTTCAGATTCTTTTTATTAGAAACACAATTATGCTGCATCATTGGGTGCCAAACCAGTGAATGTTTCAATTCTGTTTTAGCAAACATTGCAACGATGAGGACTGTTATTTGTTATTGATGGCTGGTTTGGAGCTGTGTGAATTTTCAAACAGGGACATGGCAGCACAGCCCTTTAGAAAATTGAGTAGCGTGGCCGACATTCTAAAATCACTGATTGCCTCTTTTAAAGCCTCTTTAAATGCGCTGTGTACTTTAGATGCCGCAAAATGTTCCTGACTCATCTCTCTGACTCCGTCCCTCACATTCACATCAGTAGCCTGAATAGTGGTCATTTGTTCCTAACAACTTTGAAAACCATTCAGCATTCTGCACTTAGCAATTACAGCACAGTCCAACCCCGTGTCTAAAACATCATCTGCTCGCCACCTGAAAGGCTTTATTATGGCTTGACTGCATTAGCCGGACTGAGACAGAGTTTGGTCAGTTATAGTAGTTATAGTAGCGAGGAATGATTAGCGGATGACGACGAGTGAATAGGCAGCGCAGAACGTGACCGGATGTCCATTTGTAATGGGCTTCTCCTGAAACCTTTGAAGAAACTTAATGCATTTGCACTATGTGCTGTGTTAATGTGCTTTCTTTTTAATATACACACTCATATATACATAGCACAGAAAGAGGTACCCTTGCTTTGCCTTATCATGCATAATAAGAGATTTTAGGAATTCAAAATAAAGGATTTACACTAATGACATTCTTGTAAACTTGTGAACGGACTTTTCCAAGGGCAATGATTTATAACCTTGCAGCATTTTTTTACTTTATTGTTGTATATGGCAAGTTTGGATTACGCTTCCTCCCTGCAACATCCATCTAGAAAACCACTACATATGTATGTATAAACATTACGCATTAAAAACCAGGTTAAGATAGTTGCAAATAACAGGAAACTGATTTGGTAGTAGATAGAGAGAAATAAAGAGGTGAGGACATGGTTTGCAGGCAGACAGTGGGGCAAAGCTGGAAAGGATTTATGCAATTAAAGGCTTTAATCAATTTTATTTTTATTGTTGTATTTTTATGTTTTATTATGGATCAATTATAACACTAAGCTTATAACTCACACATTTAGCAAGCTGTGGATTTTCAACTAGGGGGCTATAGGCCAGCAGAGTAGAGTTATTTAATGTCATTTGAAAACAACATTACTTTGTTATTTAGTATTTGGTAAACCGCTATTTTTGCTTTTGAATTAGTATCATTTTCTGTTTATTTATTAATATAGAGTGCGTAAAGTGTCAGATGATACAGTATCAGAAATGATGGCAGACTGCCCACTGGTTTCGGAAAGGGGAGAATTTATAGCGCTTGATTGGCGCACGCTGGTCATGCTAATAGGGAGAGGACTGGGTAACACAACAACAAAAATAGAGAATGAGAGTCAGAGGACAGGGTTGCAATTTTGGCTGCCCATGCTGTGTGGAGATGCAGGGAGAAGAGAAGAAGTGACAGAGAAGTGGAGAGAGAGAGAGAGAGGGAAGATGTGTGTGATCTGTAGACTCCCTGTAGAGAGCACAAATGTTCCCTCTCAAATCGAATTAGAGACACACACACCATTTCCTACCACACAGACTTACATCAGCAACATGACACACACACACACACACACACACACTGGACAGGGGACTCACATTCTGTCTCTGCTTGCCTGTCTATCTCTCTCTCTTTCTCCCTTTGCAGCAGTGGCTCTAGTATTATCTAAAACACCAGGTGCGAAGATCGCCTAGTGAAAAGAAGATTTCTTTTCAAGACAAAATGTATGGCCTTACTTTTTTATTTGTTGGTGTGTTTTTGCACCAAGCCAAGGTCCTGAGCAATAGACGTGTTCTTAAAATTACACCTGGCTCTCTACAGAACTAAAGACCTCTTATTTGTGATCATTATGAAGGGATTCAAAGGACACCACACAATTCACAACTGATTGGAATGGGGACTAAGCATATAGTCAATCCAGTGGGAGACATGCAAAGTTAAGATTTCCTTTATTGTTGTATGTGGCAAGTTCGGATTATGCTTCCTCCCTGCAACATCCATATA
This sequence comes from Brachypetersius altus, assembly GCA_037974465.1. Taxonomy (NCBI): domain Eukaryota; kingdom Metazoa; phylum Chordata; class Actinopteri; order Characiformes; family Alestidae; genus Brachypetersius; species Brachypetersius altus. The sequence goes on from JBBPDB010000128.1 coordinate 3,049,968, forward strand.
GAACAACACTACATATATATGTATAAACATTAGACATACGTAAAAAAACAGGTTAAGATAGTTGCAAATAACAGGAAACTGATTTGGTAGTAGATGTACAGATAGAGAGAAATAAAGAGGTGAGGAAATGGTTTGCAGGCAGGTGAGTCTAGAGACAGTGGGGCAAAGCTGGAAAGGATTTATGCAATTAAAGGTTTAATAGCAGAGTCATAAGGGCTCAGATATCTCCTGTGGGGTTTCCTGATCACCATATGGTCACTACGGATAGAGATATGGGATCTGCATCCCACTCACAGTATTTTTGGCTTTTAAATGTTAATCTTTTACAAGAGTATGGTCTTTTGTGATATGTTTGCATTATTTTGGGAAGGAGCTGGAAGCTGCTTTCACTGCAGCTATGAGGCTACTACCTGTAGACCACTCTTATGGAATGGAGAATTATACCAATACTTTTAAACAGCTTTGGGAGAGCATTTTGTAACAATCTGCTAGGAATTACTACAAAAAAACGAGTAGTGGAGTAGAACTGGACTAGTGAGTGTCAGGCCAGTATGGATGCCTTGACGGAGGCCCTGAAGAGCCCTCCAGTACTATGGGCCTTTTGAAGAACTGGAAACATGTTTTATTGCTGTATCTGGATTATAAAATACTGTCAGAATGCTTAGTTAATAGACCGAAATGCTATGTGGGTAATGTGATTTGCAAAGATCAGACATGCTGTGTGTCTGAGAGATCAATAATGGATGACATGTTTTTCTTTAGGGATGTGACTGATCTTAGCATAATTAATAATGATATATTGAGGGTTTTATCAAATCAGCAAGGAAAAGCTTTTGACAGGGAGGATCAGGGGGGACCTTGTTAGAACTTTGACAGTATATCTTGCCTCAAACTATTATTTACAGATGAGTCTGTCAGTGGAAATTGAGGAGTGGGGGCTTTGAGTATGAATGTTCTAGTATAGAGGGGGATTATACAGGGCTGTCCTTTGTTAAGCCAATTGTATAGCCTTGCAGTTGAGCCTTTCTTTGTAGACTGAAGACCTTAAGGGCATATCAGCAGTAGAAGACCCTCATGGGAACTCCATTTCTCTCTTATGTGAATGATTTTTACAGTCTTGAGCTCGTCTCATGGGATGTACTGTGAAGGAGTCTGGAGGTTTATGAATTTGCTTCTTCAGCAAAAGTTAATTGGGGTTAAGAGTGAAGGATCCTCGATCGGTCAGTGGTCAGGTTTGGAAATTATTCAGATTCTGGGTTTGAAAGTTTTACAGTTATTTTTTTAGGGAGTGTTTTATTTCAGCAAAAAAGAAAATGGAGGGTCGCTGGACAAGGTCATGGCTCAGTTATCTAAATGGAAATGACTATTATCATAATTGTCATACAGGGAGATAGTGTTGGTGACCAATAACCTAGCTGCCTCCACATTGGGACACAAGCTGAGGGGCCTAGAGCCCCAGAGGAGAAGACTGGCATGATCCAAAGAAAGCTGTTGGACTTTTTTTTTGAACAGAAAACACTGGACTCGGGCAGTGTTGCTCTTTTTGCCTGTAGAGAAAGGAGGCCAAGGTTTGGTGGATATTCATAGCCGAGTCAGAGCTTTCTTGTTGCGGTCGGCTGCTTTATCAGAGGGACCTGCCATACACTCAGATGACTGATAAAATACTGCAGAGTGTGGAGTATCTGAGGTATGACCTTCACCTGATCTCGATAAGGCTAACTGATGATAATCTTTCTGTCTTACTTCCCTTAATTTCTCATTTCTCCTGTTGGTTATACAGAGATGTTAGAAGTTCAGGACAATGGAACAACCTCTTGTTGTCGGCCGTCTTCTGACTGCTTGAGGGCATGGCTGCTGAGTTCACAAGCTGGGACGCTGCTTAAGTGTTAATTAGGAGGAAATCTGCGGAAGCCTTTACAGACGTAACTGGACTATAGTCCTCCAGAGTTGCTGGAGCAGGTCAAATCTGTTCTCTCATGAGGCTATTATGGAGAGAGAGAGAAGTTCTGTGGAAGGTCGAAATGGCAATTTAAGAAGATCACAAAGATGAAAGAGTCCTGGCACCAATACCATTCCAAATTCCAGGATTATGTAATGTCCAACATTCACGAAAGAGATATAAACCTCTGATTAAAAGGTTTATTCATGGGACTATAGCTCCAGGCAGTAGGAGGGCAGTGGAGATTTTGTGTTGTTTCAGGGGGTATTGTAATGTTATTTTCTTTTTGATAGGCATTACTTTGGCTGTAAGGGTGAATAGGTGTTATAGAAATGGTAAAATTAACCATATGGATGATATGTCTAGCGGTACAGACTGAATCGAACTTAAGACAGAATTAAAAGGACTGAGGGTTGAATATTCCTAAAAAAAAAGAGCTTTGTGGAGGTAACTGCTTTGTAGGGGTGAGGGAAGGTATTTTGCCATGTTGATTAAAGTTCACTGTTAGTTTTATATTTTTAATCTCACTTCAGTATATTACATTTTAAACATGATGGGATTTCATTTTACTTTTCCTCTGATTAAATGACCTGACAACCTTGACCGAATGAAGGGGGTGAATTTCTGTATTGTTTTCCCTCCCTGCTTCACGACACTGTCCTTCTTTTCTCTCTCTCCCTATCTCTTTCTCCTCTGTCTCTCTCTCTCCTCTTCTGCATAGTGTGTTTTTTTTTATCTCATTCCGTCTTTCTTTTCCTCATGCTCTCTCTGCTTTGAAAAGAATGTAATTGGGTTAGACTGAATGTCTGGCTGAAGCGCTGCTTCTGGCCTTACTACTAATATGCACAGACAGGGCACAGTCTCCATACGGCCAAAGACTGTGTGTGTGTGTGTGTGTGTGAGAGAGAGAGAGAGAGAGAGAGAGAGAGAGAAAGAGAGAGAGAGGAGAGAGAGAGAGAAAGACTCTCTAGTGTTCTCTACATTTTGTGGTTTGGCTGTGTGTACGTGTCTC
>JBBPDB010000128.1:3062938-3076896 GCA_037974465.1 Brachypetersius altus
AGAGAGAGAGAGAGAGAGAGAGAGAGAGAGAGAGATAGAGGGAAGTGAATGAATGGAGAGAACTACCAGAGAGAGAGAGAGAGAGAGAGAGAGAGAGAGAGGGAGGGAAGTGAAGTAATGGAGAGAACTACCAAAGAGAGAGAGAGTTTGAGATAGAGGGAGGGTAAGCAAGAGAGAGGGAGAGTCAGTTGTACATACTTGAGCAGCTGCGGGGCTGTGCGTCTGAAGTAAACACTGAGTGTAATAAGGCTAATCACACTAACTAATAAAGAAACAGGGCCTCCGACTAGCTATGCTCTAAAAGCCACAGTGGAATGGTGTGATTGCCAATAAACTCATGATAAAAGAGAGAAGGTTTAGAAGAGGTAGCCATGTGAATACATTATTTCCCACTAAAACGCTCTGCAGTGATATAACCCTGCTTTAGATATGCATATTCAGGCCGCGTATTTTTTCACTGCGCTTTCTCAAGTACATACAGGTACGTGGCTGTGAGGGATGAAATAGTGTTGTTCTTTTAGAAGTTATTCTGTTCTGATATTTTTTACTAATCACCCCCCTGTCTGTGTCATTTTTCATGTTTTTCTTCAAATCGACCTAAACTTAATAGCTCCACATACCGTACAGATACGTTTCCTTGACTCCTATTCATTCGGACAAAGAGAAAACAACCCATTGTTCACTGCTTTTTTTGAAGCATTAAACAGACTCATATTTAATTGCTTTTTGAAAGCAGCTGTAAATAGGAAGTAATGGCTTTGCTTACCTTCTTATTCCAAACCCTGACATAATATGATATATGTGTTTACCCAGAGGCTCTGTCTCAGTTGAAATGGTATTGTGCTAAATGGTAAGTTCTTAAATAGTATTGGTAGGATTGTGGGTGTAGTATTTTGACATCCATTACTTGATGAATCCACAGATGAAGAACCCACACGTAGGGTGACAACTTGTGATTAGTGAAATAAAGTACACAGAACGCCTAGAATGCCAGAGAGAGAGAAAGAGAGAGAAAGAGACACAGAGACAGACAGAGAGTAAAACAATGACAGGACTAGAATGGCACTTTATCTACTTCAACAAATGGAATCCATTTAAAGTGAGACCTTCTAACATCCTGTTGACAGAACCAACTAGACAATGGAGCTCAAAACTCCTAGCAAACAGACTTTCAGGATGTCTTTGAAGCAAAGCATCTGTGAGACTGGTTTTGAAAGGAAATCTGTGGTAAATTGCCTGCTGCTAGCTGCCCAATCTTTAGTAAATCTATCAGATTTATTACAAAGTTTGAAATCAGTTCTATTATCACCAACCATTTATTGTTTGGTCATGCTCTATTTTGCATAAAATTCCTTTAAATGCAAACTTTGAAGAAGGAGAAATGCATTTTGCCTATTTGGCACATTCTTTGCTCATCAGTTTTGTCTGTCAGTTTTATACACTAGGAATCTGAATCTGGTGCAAGTATCTTAATACACCATGCCCACAGAAAGATTTAGGAAACTCTGCCCTAGGAAGTACGATAATCCTTTTCGATTCGGACACGATTTACTTCGCTTAGAAGTAGTTAGCAGTGAGTATGTTCAGCATCAGGATGCTAATGATATTTTACCAATACATGTGAAGTAGCATCTATTTCCATTTAAGAACGAAAAGAAAACAATTTCCTTTTGAGAATAAAAAAAGCAAATTGTTTGAATCTGCTTGTAAAACCAGTCTTTTTTTCTTTTGCTCACTCCTCCTGCCCCCGCGGGTGATCTGAAACAAAGAGCAGATTATTATACTCTTCTATCGACATGTCTATGAAGAAATACGGAGCATGCTGGGTGCAAATTGCCTTTTCTGACTTTTATGTAGTATATTGTTCTCAAGGGGTGTCATAATCCTAGCACAACACACACACACACACACACACACACACACACACCAAGAGATTGGTGTATTTTGATTAATTTGGTGTGTATGGCATTCTTGCTTGACAGAGATTTTTAATTTGTTTCACACTGTGTTTGTGCCCATTGTTCTATCTATTTGTTGTCAGTGCGATACGTCTGCTGCCACGGTGATACAGCGACTGCCACGGCAATGCAAACAGGAAAGAATGCATCCTCGTTTAGAGCAGTAAACAAACTCAGAGCAAAGACCCCTCCTTTCTCCCTGAGATCCGGCGCTTAAGTATATTTATCTGGAGATGACAGATGATTTTTTTATGACTCGCAGTAGCTTTCAGTCATGCGGCTCATTGCTTATGCACTACATGCTGGAACATAGAGGGCTTAATGACGGTGGGGATATGCCATGCTGGGTGGGTTTCAAGGGCCGAGATATGAACGTTTCAGTGATTCATTATACAGTACAAACAGTACGGTTTATCTTTCAGAGACTGAAATATGGGGCGATCATTGAAGAAAATGAATGTGCTGTTTTGCTCAGAGAACACAAGCAGCAAAAAGATACATTAAAAGATACACGGAGGAATGAACCCTCACACGCCCCGAACATGCAACAAGCCATAGACCTGTACATTTAAGTTAAAAAAAAGTACGGAAAGAAGCAGGTTACCAAGAATACCTCCAGTTAACATCGGTCATCGATGCCAGACGCAGCATTAAACATCGTAATCTACAGCCTGCCCCATGAGCCGGAAGCATTCAGAATCGAACTACTACTATTATGCTATAATTATATGATCTGCTCATTCAGGACAATAAAATACTGTCACCAGTTCCAAGATAAGACAAAAATAACTATAACAATGATGACATCTGGACTGAGTACAAAGACAACTGTAACGCTAATTCAGAATAATGTATGTCATAGAATTAAGTTAACCAGACATTTACTGCACATCTTCACCTCATACCCCACATTATACTTGCTTTTTTTTATTAATGTATTGAGAATTAAAATGAGAAAAAAAGAAACTTTATTTGTGTTTGAAAATGTGCTGTTTTGACCACAGTCTTTTAGGTTGTTGACACTAAGCTTTTGAAAAATGTCCGTCAAGGCTGTGGTTTTCTAAAACTTTTGTGTGGATAGGTACATTACATTCATAGTATGTCCAAATGTTTGTGGACACCTGGCCATCCAACATTGCATCTGAAACCAAGGGACCTTTGCTGCAGCTATCAGCCTTTGCTCATCTGGAAAGGCTGTACACGTGTTGGATTTGATTAGTATCAGCCACAAGAGCATTAGTGAGGGTCAGGTAATGATGTTGGATGATTAGTTCTGCTACACTCTCACTCATCCAAAATAATCTACAGTCCATTGCTGGAAGGCTTTACTCTCTTGTAGAAGTCTGTTATTTGGCATGGTGATCTCATTTTCATGTGCGGCTAATTCCGAGCATCCCATTCAACTGGCTAAGGTTTTCTATGGGCATTATATGAACTGGGTGTGGATTCTTTTGTACAGATCTTGTTGATCTTTTTGAGAATGTTGGGATGCCAACAGCAATAGGGATCAATCATTTGCTTCTGCTTTACTGTACTGTGCATAAATAATATTTAAAGACCGTTTAGATGAGCAGTGGGTCTTTGTTTTGACATTAATCTGACTAAAAATAGTAAATGAAACTAAAAACAATCAATTCCAATAACATTATACAGTAAATATTGATTTCATGTTCAGTACATTAGTGCGTTACTTGTCAGAAACCTGGTTACTCCATCAGAAACCTGCTTTGACTCCATCAGTCCTTCATTAAATTAAATCAGGAGCTGCTAATGGAATTTCATGAATCCAAACAAATGCAAATTAAACAATTTGCATAGACGACTAAGACTCTTCGGCAGTACTGTCATTTATTTCACCGTCATTAAGCGTGAATCTTCATTTTTGTTATTCTTCAGTTTGCAGAACACTATCCCACCCTCTTTCCACTATGTCCTTCATTTTTTACATAACTATGTATGTCAGACTCATCCTTTTTTTGTAGTTTTTGTGTGTTTGGAGAGATTTTTCAAAACAGTTTTTGAAAATGATGGGTGGAAAATGATGTTCTGAAGGACACCTGAAAATATGTTCTTGGATAGATGATGCCCACACATACACATCCTCCACTAAGACCTCCAATTACTGCCCTGTGGTTGCAGGCTTTTTAGCTGGACTTGGTTCATTTACAGTAATTACATCAATTGCCCTCCGTCACAACACTGGCGTTTGTAGCAAATGTAAAAGCTGAGAGACGAATATTGCATTAAGATCATACAGCTGCTGCTTAATAGCCTTGCAGTGTCACCATCAAAAGGCTGTATATGTGACTGCTGCATTTCAAAGTTTTAATGATGGAGAGTGTAGATCATGGGGTGCTTGTGAATACATTCTATACTCTCACCATAAAGGAGGCCAGTAATGACAAAAATACTGCTTTTCACCTGCTTTTCTGTGAGAAAACTTGCATAATGGCAAGAGATGCCCCGATACCACATTTGAATAATACTGATGTTAGATAGTTTCAGTTGTCAGCCAATACAGATGTCAGTATTTTGTTTTACTCTAGAAAGAAACATTAATAACAAGAATAATAACATCAGTGATAATAATGTGGGTGGTGGTGGCATAGTGGATAGGATACTTGCCCATGGGGACCACCACTGGGTTCCTGAGCAAGACCATTAACCCCAAGTTGCTCCAGGGAGACTGTCCCCTGTAGTTAGGGAATGGAAGTCGCTTTGGATAAAAGCGTCTGATAAATTCTGTAAATGTAAGAGTCATGTGGAGAAGGATGTGATCCTGAAAAAAACCCTGCTGACTCAAAACACACGGGTAATTGAAGCTATTGGACATGCCCCTCGTTTGTTTGTAGTATAATTACTGACGATTCCTTCAATCATCTTTTGCTTTATATGAAAAATATGAACATTTTTTTTCACCAATGAAACTGGTTTCACAGAAGTAAGAATGTAAGGAAATGTGTCAACAGCTTAGTACCGAGGGTAGACTTCATACAGGCTCCTGACTGATTGTGATCGGAAAACCGTAGGGAAGCTTAAAGTAACTGGAACTACATTTTTGTCTGCTTTAGGCCTTACAAGTTTAATTAAATTTCTGGACATCTTTTCTGTGATGGCCTCTCATGCCAGTCGCCTCTTCTGACCTATATTTCTAGGCTGTACTTTCAAATGCATTTTAAATAATCGTGCATTTTAACATTTCTTTGAAGAAAACGGTAACTGCCCAATTATAAATGAGTTCCAAGTTGGAGTATTTTCAGTTGTTTCTATGGTGAGGGGAAATGAGTCATTTATAGACTCCTTGCGCAAATGTCCACTTCATATAAACATGAATCATAATCTATGCATTTATTAGCATAAACAAGAAAAAATAAACGTTCTTTTTTTGCATATATACTGTATATATGCGTGTGTGTGTGTGTGTATACTTGTGTGTGTTGCAAATGTTGCAAAGATTAAAACAAATCAGAACTGTATTGCTCTGGTCAGAGAAAACTAAAATAGGCAGAAATTCAGCTAAAAAAGGGGCTTGGCATCCTGGTATAAGGCTGCTTCTGCAGTGCTACTAGGACAATACAGAATTTTGTTTCATCAACTAACTATAAGGAGAAGACAGATGTATTAACAAGACAGTGATCAACATACAGTTGGATAGCTCAACACTGGTCTTAAAAAGATGAAGGGGCTTGCATGGCCTAGCCATTCTCCTGACATGATTCCTTGATGTAAATGCATTGTGCATTTTTAAATTGTTCACCAGAGGGTTCCTCGTAACCATGGGGATTTTGAGACAGTTTGTCAAGAGGAATAACTGCTGTCCTTTAAGCTGCTGAACTCTCTGATGATGTGTTAACAGCGGTTTGAGATGGTTCTTTATGTATCTCAGAGGAATCATGTGCTAGCCCTCGGTGCGATCATGTGATTAAAGAAGACATAAATAGTACAAGGCGGTACTGGAAAGAGTTTGGGAGAAAAATTTGCTATGAATTCAAATTGAAAAAAGAGAGAGATGCCCATGATTTGTTAGAATTTTATTAATCTAGCTCTGCTTAACCTGCACCAGAGAGGTGTGGTGTTGGATTAATCTGTCAGTGGGATGCTTCTGATGGCAGTAACTGAGTAACTCTGTGGCACCCCGTGGCATCTTAGAGATAGTCGCCATTGTTACCTGCTGACTAAGTTACCAAACTGTGTCAGAGACACTCGTCTGGACCAATCAGAATGTGGTGAGTGGGTTTTTCCCCAGGGTTCTCATTAAGAACAATACTGTTGTCTGGTTTTGATATACAACAAGAGGACGGGGGATCAAAAGAGAGTTTCTGTTTCTCTCTCTCTCTCTCTCTCTCTCTCTCTCTCTCTCTCTTTCTCTCTCTCTCTCTCTCTCCCTCTCTCTCTCTGCTTCTCTGTTAATTACCATGAGACGCTTCTTCGTGGGTGGCTGGTACTTCCCTCACACTGTAAAACATTTATCTTCTGCTCTACTCCACTCCAAAAAACACACGCACACACACAGAGGCGCATTAGGCAAAAACCCTGAAACTCTACAGCATGCATATTTGTTTGCTTCCACCCTTGCTCTCGCTGTTGCGCACGGGTGCGCACACACCCTTACATTAGGCAGTGACCGTGTCAATTCCTTCTCTCTTCAGTGGAGATGTATATTAACATTTGTAAATTGCAGTTTAGCAGAAGGGATTGATTTTTTCTGTTCCAATTTGCTCTGCTCACCATGGATCAGCGTTTGTTTTTGGTTTTGGTTTTTTTTCGCCAGTAAGTGGCTTTGTTACAGAGAGAGAGAGAGAGAGAGAGGGGGAGAGAGAGGGAGAGATATGGATGGGGAGATGAAGAGAAAACATAGAGTGAGACATGGAGAGGCAGGAAAGAAAAGAGACAACGAGACAGAGTGAGAGAGGGAACAAGAATCAACTGAGAGAGAAAAAAAATTAAGAGAACCAGTAGAGAGGGAGAAAAGGGATGAAAAGAGACGGGGAAACAGAAAGTTAGAAAAGTTGGAAAAAAATGATGGCCTAAGGGGAGAGAGACTGGGATTTCTATCTTGCTTGATGAGGACTACAGTGTTTTAGTTCTTCAAATGTCACCAAAACGATGGCTGTGTGTGCACACCTTTGCTTATGTTTATCCTCAAGTATGTGTGTGTGGGTGGGTGTGGGGGGTGGAATTGTCTTGCTGGAGACTGACTGACCTTTTTATCTGCTGCTTGTTCTCCTGCTGGATCAACTGAGCATAAATAGCTACAGTTTACCACAATACACAATTAAAACAAATACACTGCTCTCATTAAGGGCTTGCCAGGACACACCTGGCTCCTTATTCAGACGAACCGCCAGTAGTGCTGGGACTCAGAAAATAGAGCATGGATCTACAAAAGAGCCTTAAATTATACATTTCTGCTTCCTCGGTACTGCGGATGTGGTTTTATGAGCCGTCTAATGCAACTGCCTATCTTTTCTGATTCAAATTGAGGCTGGGTGCTGCAACTACCTCCACAGCCATTATATATGTTTGTGTCTGTGTTAGTAGAGGTGTTCGACTGAAACAGCATCATACAGCTTTGTGTTATTCTGTCCAATTAGATGAAGTATTTTATTAGCTATTGTTTTAGTGAGGTCTAAAGTCAAATAGTGTACCATGTGTACTGTAGGTTTTCACCATAGTGTGAAATATGAGCAAGTGTCAATATGATGCCCTGGTTGACACCTGAGACCCCCTGAAAGTCTCAAAAACAAATTTTAGGGAGATCTCTGGGAAAAAAAATAAAAATTTGTGAGCAATATGAAATGGTGGAAAAGAGGGTGAATCAAAAGTTCAGCTCATCAGTCCATTTCATTTGTTTCATTGCATCCGTCCCCAACTGCTCCTCCCCCACCATCACCAAAAATTTGATGGGGAGACCCCATGTTTGCCGTTGGGTATTTCACACACCAGTTGTCACCCTAACTGAAATGTAAACTCCATTTTTAATTTTACGAGAACTAATGAGGTCTTAGACATAATGATGTCAGGAGGAATCCGTCTGTATGAAAGCATCTGTGGTAACCCATTATTCTAGATCATTTTTTTAACAACTTTTCAAATGATGACTTCTCTCCAGCTGGAGGTTCTGTAAACAGACAATGGACTTACTACCAGTCAAAAGATTTCATACACACTGAGATTTTACTTGTTTAGTATTAGTGTAGTAAAAGTACACTCAATGTTCTTTGCCAACAAATGTTACATTTTTATTCATCACTACTGGCCTACAAAAAGCAACATAATGTAATTATAGCTATAATGTGGATCACAAGACAAATGATATTAACAAGATATTTAACAAGCTATTAAATGGCAGCCAATGGGATGAAACAGCCTAGAATTTGATTCTGCATCATTACACCAGTTAATAGGATGTCAGACATGTACTGATACAATTTGTTACATTTTATGAGGGAAACTTTTGATTTGACACATTTTTATTGTTGTTTTGTATTGTATTGTTGTTTACTCAACATCCTGTGAATGCTTAACAAGCATAAAACGGTTTGTTAAATAAATGGATAAATGGTAAAAAATTATATTGGGCACTTTTGACTGATAGTGACGTGCACCACTCAGGTGCAGGTAACAACACTTTCAGTAGCACCAGTGTTATGTCTCGGCCAGTTGCTGGTAGAGGCCACTATTGTGTTAAGTTTATGTGTGGGACTCTTATTTTGAATAGGTGTAGGTTTGTGTCTTGCGTCACTCTGTGCTTTGTTCAGATTGTTTTCTGTACTTGTCTGTACTTAAGTTCCAAGAGTTTTGTATTCAGTTGACCCTCACACAACCCGTCACTCGTGTGTCTCATGTTTAATGTGCTTTTGTTAGGACCTTGTGACTTTATGCTTTTGTATGTGTAGAATCTGTGTGTTTGTAATAAAGGTCCATCAACAGAACCACAGCAAGTCGTGACCACCAGAGATGGTAACAAGCCTGTTTTGTCATAAGTTTGGGGCTGCAAATTTCCCACTTGTGGGACTAGTAAAGGCTTATCTTAAGTTGATACAGAGTCCTAAGGGTTTATTAAATTCAGTATACACATTAAAGACCTATTTAAAATACGATTAAAACTATTAAACGTGGAACATAAACTGATTTTGTTTCATTTTGTGAGTTGAATAAGCTAAATTTCCTATTACCATGTCAAGTAATTTTTTTAAACTTATTTTTATAGTATATTTTCTTTGCTATTTGGCTTAATTTTGTCCACATTTTTGTGTTACTACTTTTATATTTGAAACATTCTATTTTAATGTAAAGTACTTTATTAGTTATTTATTATTATTTTTTCATTCATCAAAATCATAATCAAACAGATACATCTGCCTACAAACACATCTGAAAGTAAAGATTCTTTTGGGCAATGCCATACAAAAAATATATTCAGCTCCCATTTGAAAAATGATTATTGTAAATAAGATGCATGAGATGGTATAGTATAGTAAAAATATCAAAATGATGAAATAACACATTCAGTGATAACACAGTGAAATAAATCAAAACTATCCTGTAATTTGAATTGGTCAATATAACCTCCCCTTTCACACACTCTTTATCATTCTCTTAAACAGCTTCATGAATCATAAGACACCTGGGATCCTATCCAATCCTTTCCTCTCCTGCTTAAAGAAGATACATATATACAGAGACCTTGTTAGCTTTTACAAACTACTTGCTGGGTTGACATCTGAAAACAATATTTTATGTAAATGTGTGAATGCATTTACCACATGGCCATTGTCAGGAGGAGGGGAAGTTACAGGTGTGGAACACACATTAAATGAATATGAATGAATATGCGTATGAAAGAGACATTACATTAAGTACATTACAGTGAATACAGTGAAATTAGATTAAAACTACATGACATTTCGGAATGCCCTCCTTACATTTGTGTAGCCAACACATATGTTTACAAGGTTCAAACTTCAAAGTCTAGGCTCAGGTATATTTAGGGCGTGTTTTTTTACTTTGTACAGAGAAGGTCAGAGGAAGCTGCATTGTAGATGTAGGGTGCCGAGAGAGGAGCTGTGGCATTGCATGAGGAGGTCTGGAGTGGCAGGGAAGTATGTTAGAGTGGTGCAGGACATGTATGAGAGCTGTGAGACAGCAGTGAGGTGTGCTGTAGGAGTGACAAAGAAGTTCATGGTGGTGATGGGACGGCATCAAGGATCGGCCCTTCTTGTTTGCTTTGGTGATGATGGACAGACTGACAAATGATGTTAGACTGGAGTCTCCATGGACTATGATGTTTTCAGATGACATCATGATCTGCAGTGAGAGCAGGGCGCAGGTAGAGGAAAGGCTAGAGATGTGGAGATATGTACTGGAAAAGAGAGGAATGAAGATTAGTTGCAGCAAGACAGAGTACATGTGTGTAAATGAGAGGGGCACAAGTGGACCAGTGATGTTGCAGGGAGTAGAAGTAAAGAAGGTAGAGGACTTTAAGTACTTAGGGTCTACGGTCCAAAGCAACAGAGAGAGAGGAAAAGAGGTGAAGAAGCGTGTGCAGCGAGGTTGGAATGGGTGGAGAAAAGTGTCAGGTGTGATGTGTGATAGAAGGGTTTCAGAATGAAAGGAAAGGTGTCCAAGACGGTAGTGAGACCAGCGATGTTGAATGGTTTGAAAACGGTGCCAATGGCTGAGAGGAAGACCAAAGACAAGATTTATGGATGCGGTGAAAGAGGATGCGAAGGAAGTAGTGGGTAGAGGATGAAGACGACAGGACGAAATGGAGACAGGAGGAAAAATGTGTCACTTTGGCACAGATGTTTTTAGTTAGATGCAATACTTAAAAATGTAAAAGGGTAGCAAATTTCCTGAAAGTGCCAGAAAGGCCTTGGACCTCAGAGGGTTAAAAGATTAAGCGGTTAAGTACAAGACGTTAAGCTTAGATCAACTTTTGACAGGTATAATTTTTCTAAAATATTTAGTTCTTATATATTTTTCACACATTTACACATTTTTTTCTGTAAAATGACATTTTATTATAATAATGAAAAAAAAAAAATCACACCATGGAAGTAATTGCAATGAGAATGACTGGTCAACTAAAACAGGTGCTGATTTCAAACTGCTTCTGCAGTTCTGTTCTTGAGCTAAAAGGCTAGCATCACTTGTAAGAAGTGAAAGCCAATGAGCCTTGCTGAAGAAATTACTGAACTTTGACATGTCTAGACTTACCTCGACTGGTTTGGTCAATGAAAATGGATGCTTAAGTCCAACTTTGCAGTTTTACTCTCGGGTTAGTTCAAGGCTAGCATTGCTTAAAGACTTGGAAGCTAATGAGTCTCATGCAATAAATTAAGGAGCTATCAGTTTGTTTTAGATGATTTTGTTCTGATGGCTTCTATCTGCCCAATCATTATCGCTGAACATCCATCCGGAGCGGTAAGGATGACTTTGAGAAGTGCCGATGCGAGGAGGTGAAATGGAGACCAATAATGGCTGCTCCAGCTCATTTGTAAAGCATTTTTGTCCAGCATCCATCACCAACTGACTGAAATAGCTGAGGAGCTGACTGAGCTGAGTGAAGCAAAGTAAAAACGTAGAGTTGCAGGAAGGGCCTGCAGAGCTGAAATCTAAAGATACAGCACTGCTTTGACCAGTATTTATGTCCATGTCTATTTTGGTCTACCAAGTTGCTTTGAATCCAAATATAGTTAAAAAAGTTTGCCCCTACCATGACCCAACCTGACCCTTAGCACCAAGTCAAACTTGGACCAAACCGGTGCCAATGACCACCACCACCAAATTAAGAGTAGTATGTATCAAGTTAGTTTGTAGTATAGTGCAAAAGATTGATTAGTCATTGAATAGTAATTATCATCATTTATCATCATCAAGTTTTAAATCCTTTTTAACATCAAGAATACTGTATCAGGGATGGAAATTGACTTCAAGAGCTAAAACCATGACTGATTTACTTTAGAAACTGAACTTTACCTCATCAGGGATCTCAGGCACTCAAAACACTCTCATTGTGCCAAGAACAGTGTTTTTGATTGATTGTTGCAATTATACCTAGGTCTCTGTCCAGCCTAGGCATTTTCATTACAGGCCATGGCAAAAACACCACCATTGCCCTGCTGCAGCCTGACTTTCTATGGGCTGAATAGGTTTAAGGTTTCGACAGATTTCTTCATGTACACACTTTAGAATGAGATAGAACAGCTTTGTGCAGGTACCCTGCAAAAACCGTTCCTTAGTTTTTAGCATTGTCTGGGTCCATCGCCTCTCCAAAGGCGGTCTGCATAAGCTTTACATAATATGGAACATTGCAGGCATACTGCAGTCAACAATATCAGTGCCCCTATTTTGCCAGAAAAAACTACACAAAGTAAGGAGAAAACTAAACTGGAGAACATACAAGAAATAAAATAATACATTTCTTGAATAATAAATAAATAATAAATGCTCAGAAAGAAATGAATAAAATGGGATTATAACTATAATCAATATTTTAACATTTATGTCCTTTCCAACCCCAACATCATCTTCTAGTTTGAATAATAACACCAAAAACATCAGCATCATCATCATCATCAACAACAACAACAACAAAACATAGATCTAATGTAGATAAAATGTCAAACTGGAAAACTGTTAGACACCCGATGTCTTTGTCAGTTCTGTTTTTACTAGTAAAGTCTCACAAATACAGTCTGTGAGATCTATTTTGCAGAGTTTATTCCAAGTCTAATCTAAGTGTATGCAAGCCTTCATTGGAATATCAGAACCAGCATATTAGATCTGAATTCTGCAGGGTGCTAGCCTTTCAGGATCAGCTGAGGGCGTATGCTTACACAGACACAGTGTCATTTTACTGTCTGTAAATCGGGAAGTTGCTACAAAATATAGCATGTAACTGTGGTTGTTATGGTAGCAGACAGGCCAGGTTATATAAAGCGTAGTTCAACATAATGAGCTTTATGCAGAGAAACACATTCATACTATGCTCATTTAGCCTTGGCGTAGTGTAATGGCAGATGTCAAATGTCAAAAAGGCTGGAGACCTTAACATTCGGTATTTTAGAGTTATCTCTTGAGTGCACACTGCACCCAAAATGATACAGTAAACAAAAGCCTGGAAGACATGGTGTTAGCCCAAAAGCCCAAAAACATTTGGCATTTAAGATATGAATAGTTTAAATCATTACGTAAATCCAACCAATATACATCTACTTTCAATAAACCATGTGGCACAACTTCTACCACCAATTGGGTTGAAAAGTTATCTACTGGTTAAAAACACATTTGCAGAACAGCAAACCTAAAACCTAACCATGAAGCATTCTAGGCTGAAGCAGACTGCCGTGGAAATGTTCATATCTTACCATTGATGTCTTGATGTGCAAATGAAGACACTGGCTTTGGCATCAGCTGTTCTTTTAGAATACCATTATTTGTAGCCTTCTGACAACAACGACGCAGCGACGTTTTTAAGATGCTGACATTTTAACGCTGGTGTTTGGCTTTGAAAATCTGCTGGACTCTTGAGACTTTCAACTTTTTTCCTGAAGCTTCAAATTCAAAAGCCTGTTGTGTTTTAGCAGTTATTTGAAACATAAGAGCGCAAAAGGCTGACATGATTTTGCAACACAGCAACAACACTTGCAGAAAATCAAATTCAGGGTGGTACTGGTGTGTTATTCTTACATTACTCTTAAAGTATGGCTGGAAAGAATAGATTTAAATTCTCAAAATGTTCAATGGAAAGTGATTGTCAGTATTTTCTCTTCAGTATGGTTAGACTGAATAGAAGGGTCAGAAAATCTACATTCCATAGTATCATCTCCAGTGAAATAAATGAGATATTCTGAATTTTACAGGATGCTAAAGCAAACAATCTGTGTTCTTGCTCTGTGGTTTGAAGTGTAATAAGTGGCTTATGTATTGTTGTGTTAGGTGTTGGCTAGTTATTATGTGACAGTTGTTGTACAGATGCTCTGACTGCAGTAT
>JBBPDB010000128.1:3076996-3103596 GCA_037974465.1 Brachypetersius altus
ATCTGTTGCGAGACAACAGGATAACAGAGAAGCACCCAACGTTGATGGTGGTGTTCAATGGGCAGCCTAGATTCTGCGCGAGAAGTCGGAGGTGTGACGCGTGAGCGTGTAAAGACAGTCAGATGCGTGTGTCTCACGCTCATTGCGTGAGACTTGAGAGCCCTGGGTCTAGCTTATTAGTAGCATTTACAGGGGCAGATCTAGCAAGGCAGACATTTCAAAATGACTAATCTCTGAACTGACTAAGTACGACCCCTTCTACTAACTGTGTCTGTATAAATTGCATGGCTATATGCTTCTTAACCTTTTAACTATGGGTGCAGCTGGAACACCTGATCTCAAAATTGATGCATACTTATGGCCATATTTTTATAGGTAATGATTTTGGTATGTAATTTGCATGATACTGGATTTCCAGATGTGGATTGTATTGACAGCAAGCATCCCCCATTCACCCCTTAATGCTCTCTAGCAGCCCAATACAGATTCACAACATTTCACACACACAGCCAACACTGTCCTAGTTAGTTAATGTGGAAAACTATTTCCTTTAATGAAATACCAATCAGTTGTCCTTCTGCCAGACTACTCTTTGGTTACTCTCCTGTAGGACGAGGCTCTGTGGTTGTTAAAGCAAAATGAAAAAAACAAAAGACTGATTTTACTCAGTACAGGAAAACCACACAATAAGGGAAGAAAAGTAGAAGTGTAGGCTTTAAATCGGGCCTTTTGCCTCCCTTCTTTTCACCAAAGCCCCTTTCTGCTGAGATCCAGGCCTGATCTCAGTGTGAGGCATCAGGTCATACAGTAAAGTGGTCCCAGCTGTCATATAGTAGTACAGTCCTTTGACAAAGACAGACTGGATGGCTTTGTTTCTCCTTCCACTCTCTTCTTTTCTCCTACATTAAACCCAATCTCTGTCTTTGTCAATCATTCCTCCACCTCTTCACCCACCACCCTCTCTCCCGCTCTCTCCCTCGCTCTCTCCTTCTCTCCCTCTCTTGCACCTGTCAGACTGTCAAGCTCAGTCGATTTCATATTCAAATATATAATGCATCATTGGGTGTGGCTGCTAGCTTTTTACTCTCTGTCTAAAGCCTTAACAGCAGATGTTTGTTTATCTCTCCCTCGCTCTCTTTCTCTCTCTCTCTCTCTCTCTCTCTCTGATTTTTTCATTCTCCCTCCTTCAGACAGGATCTTTATGCGCTTGAGATTATGGGCTGTTAATTAGCCATCTGGATTCCATGCTGTGTGTGTAAGTGTTTTGTGTGTGTGTGTGTGTGCGCGCGTGTGCGTATGCATGCGTGTGAGTACGCGTGCGTGTGCATGTGCCTTTTTTTGCACTGCAGGATGTGAGGTTATAAATAAATTTCATAGTCAGATTAATCAGTAACATTCAGAGCTGCGTCCATCATTATGAGAAGAACAGCACAGAAACCTAAATGCTACAAAACGTCCAGAATTGTAATTTGGAATGGACCTCAATGAATGCATCTATGTGTAGATTGGACTGCAGGTTTGGTCCAAATTGTGAGATTTATCATTATGAGTTTGAGCTTGGGTCAGGACCAGCCTTCATAAAGCCTGCAGTAAATCTTTTTCCTGCTGGCAAAAATAACGTCAGATGGCAAGTAGTAATTAAAGAGAGCTGAGAGCCTGCATAGCACGGACAGAGCCTTTTCAGCAAAGGCTTTAAGAGACGCCTAAAAGATCTCAAAATAACAGAAGGGTCACTTTAAACAATAGTGCATAAATATTGCTTTTAGCATGTTTTCTGTTCTATTATGTAGTTAATAATGTAGTATGTTATGCACTGCTGGAAACGGCCGGGACGAAACACTGTTATTAAGGAGAACAGCAATTATGATTGTGAACTGAAGCCAATGTCAACGTTATGAGAGATAATTTGTGGAGAAGCTGATTTTGGAACACATTTATACCCAGTTTCTTGTGTAGGTTTTGAAGAATACTTACATACTGTTACAGCTTTAGCTGAATTAAAAGTCCATTCGAAATCAGAAACCATCCAATTAACAGTAATAGCTAATTGAATTAGCTTGTTAGCAGTTCAAGATGCAAGAAGAGGAGGCTGGACATGGACTACATTGCTCTTTGATTTGAGAATTATTTAAACGCTCAAAGACCATTTAAAAAATATAATGAAATTGGGATGAGCTATAAAATAATTTGAGCAGAGCAGAACTCCAATGTGTTTTACCCTGAACCAATCACTTCGTTCCCTAACTGTTGCCACTTCATGAGATTGTCTTCACATTACAAGCTGAGTTGCAAAAAGGGAAGGTGCAAGCAAAATTTTTGTTCAGGAACACAAAACATCTGTCTATTTTAAATGTATCTACGTTATTATGTTCTCAGTTTCAAACCCGTTGGCTTATCTATCCACCGTTGTATGTCTCACTCAGTGTGTGTCTGGGTTTTGAATCTCAGTGTGTGATACTAGGTGTGACACACTCTGTAACAACGCTGCATATCAACAATCTGATTGATTGCTGCTTAGCTCATTCAGGAAGTTTATCCAGACAGTGAGAGTGAGCAGGGTGTGTGCTAGGGGGTTGTTTCAGCAGGGGAAACCAGTATTCATTTTTGTTTTGTCATTCCTTTTAATTCCTTTTCATTGTTCCACTTCTTGTAGCTCTGTGGTTCAATTTTTGGGTTTAATGTATTGCTCTTGGCCAAATGTTTTCAATTCCACAAGTTTAGGAGGGTTCCTTTGTTAGACTCACAATTTCAAAATATATTTTCAATGGGATTCAGGTCTAGGGATGCATACATGCATACACTTTTTGAAATCCAGTTATTAGAATAAACATAAAACAGTTATTATCTGTTTTATGTTCATTATCTGGACATGATCTTGATCCCATTTTGTCTGGTGAGATTAAATTCTCCTCTAGTGTCTTTAAGAACATTCCTGTTTCTTTCAGAGATATGTCTTCAAGTGCATATTTCTTTGAGTGATACGAAATGCCCCAGTACAAAGAACTGTTGTTACAGAGATGTAATCCCTTGTAATGATGCTCCCACCTCCGTACTTCACTGTGGGTATGGTACTCTTAGGATCAGACTTTCTTTCTCTTAATGTGATGAATTAATGCCCAAGAGTTGCATTATTGTTTAGTCTGACCAGAATACATTGCTCTAAGTGCAGTTTTTGGAGAGGAGTGCAGTGTAGTTTGTTGCTAATTGTTTTCTTTGTGTTTGTTTCTCCTGAATCTCTCAGGTTGACTAACAATTCATGTTGCTGCTTTCAGGCTGTCCTGTAAAGTGATTGCTGGCTTCTCTCTTACCTACCTTATTATTAGACTGAGAGACATTATACATGAAACTCTTATCCAGGGGTGATCAGAAGTAGATCTGACATCTAATTCTAATTGTTTATGATTTTGGTTTTTTAAATTATTATTTTTTTGGTTAAATAATGCTGTCCTATATCAGGGAATGTAGAATCAGGCTGTCCTTCACCATATATAATATGAACAATAGCATTTTGACTGAATGTGTGCCGTGCTGTCACCTTGGTTGCACTTTGGTTTTCACCTCAGTTTGAGTGCGGCCAGGGACAGAAATACAACATCGACACCTGCAAATGCACCAATGCTGTGACTGTTCATCCTTCAAATGTGCTTACCAATGCAGAGCTGAAGCCCTGACTGTGACATCGATTTTTAACTACTCAACTGCTCATGCAATAGAAGCTTCTTGTTTAATTGAAATATGATTAAGAGCTTCATTAATACACTTGGAATGAAAATGCAATGCCATCTAAGAATACATAGCCCTGTGCCTGATGCGCATTCGTTTTTGGTCTTTGGACTACGTCATTTTCAAATTCAGCCCTGATTTCCAGTGCAGTAGCTAGTTGCACCCGCTGAGTGTAAGTTTAATGGTCTATTATAAACTATAGATTAGTTTGTTTAAAACTATTAAAGCACAGAAGTTTATGTAACCAACATTTTCCCATTGAGCACTTTTTGTTCAGGAAGATTATTTATCTTATGAGCCATGATTGAACTATAGATGGGCAAGTCATTTTATGGTTAAATAATTAATTACCTTTAATTAATTACATCCTGGGCTGTAATACCCCAGGCAACTCCCTGGGAGGGGTTGATTTGGGGTTGGGCAGGGCCGGCGTCAGAAGGGATGTGTAGGGCAGGCATTTTACAGACTAGGGGGGGACACTGTTTCCTAGGGCTTCTGCGCTGGCCCATAAATGTGTACCATTAGTGTACGGGGAGCATGGCGACTCGCTGGGGGGGCGATACCTTTGAATACCCCCCTTGGCGCCGGCACTGGGGTTGGGTATTCCTTCTTTCCATTCTTTTCACTTACCTGTCTTTCCACCTTTCAGCACATGCACCTATTCTAGTTGTTTAAATGTCTTCCATGACCTTCTCTGGAATCCCTTGCTTTTTCTCTCTTCTTGGTCTCTTCATCTCCCTCTACTGCACTGTTTCCGTCCGCGTCACTATGACTCACATCTGGTATTTATACTCACCTTGTTTCCCGCACCTTCTCGCGGTAATCCTTTATTTACCTGAATCTCATTTCACCGGTCCTATCCTCCGTTTGTTTTCTTTAGTTCCCATCTCCTCTAATCATTCATGCTTACTTTTGTTGATTACTTTTTCCTTCTCATGTTACCTGCTCCACCTGCATTAGTCTCTTTCGCTCCCTCACTCCCTTCATATCCTTCTCTGCCATTCACTCTCATCTCTTACTTTTACACTTGCTCACGTGTGCACTATGCCTAGCTACTTCTTCTTCAGCATACCTAGTAAATTCCCTTCATAGGGTTCATAGTGTATGGTATGGCTAATCACCTCTGAGGTATCTAGACCAAGTACCATTCCCACACACTGCTCCCCGGGCGCTGTGTTCCTGGCTGCCCGCTGCTTCACTTGGTGAATGGGTTAAATACAGAGGGAGAATTTCGTGCTGTGCACACCGTGTTCTCTGGTATTGCAGATTGGTCACTTTCACTTATTCTTTTTAGGTATTAGTTCCCCACCCTGTTTTCTATCCCCATTCCTTCCACCTTTTACTTTTATTCTCTCCTTGCTTACATAGTGCCACCATTCCTGCCTCTTTTGAGCCGCTCTAGCTTGATCACAGTCACGAGCAAACTGGGTTCGATCCCCAAGTCCGTCGCCATATGAAAAAATCACAGCCGACTACCAGAGTGTGATCAGTGATAGTTAATGGAACTGCTGATGTTGTGTTACCTGGCTGTTTTTTCCTAAGTGTAATAGTCCCCTGGAGACTTTTCCGAAAGACCACCTTTTCCGACTAATGATCTGCTTAATGCTCATTAAACTGCCTTGGATTTCTGTCCTATGTGGATTTTGATAGGTGTGCAGGGCAATGTGATCTGGAGTGTGGTGAATGATGATTGACTGTAGTGGATTTCAACATTGTCTGCTCTAAAAAAAAAAAATCACCAAAAGAGGTGATTTATGCTTTTATGAGCAATTTACTCCTCAGTTTGACGAACCCTACTTGACACATCCGTACATTTATAAGAGCTTTTACATGCTTTTGCAAAAAGATTTTTTTTATATATTAATATTTTTCTTTCTCCCTGTTTATTTATTTATGTCTGGTTTATTTTATTTTGTCTGGTTTTTTTTTCCAACCTTAACCCTCTCTCTCTCTCTCTCTCTCTCTCTCTCTCTCTCTCTCTCTTTCTCTTACTCTCTCTGTGTGTCCTGTTCTCAGTCATGTCCTTGTTGGATGATTGTGCTTTATCATGCCCTTCAGTCAGCTGCATCTTGACATTCAGCTTTTTATTGAACATTTCTGACATAACCAACAGCACACAAGACAGAATTCTTTGATTTCAATCTCTCTCCCTCTCAGATAGACACACATGTATGGTTTTACATTTAAAACAATTTATTTCATTGAAATGAGATGGGAGAGAGAGAAGAATGCAGGGAGAGAATGAAGACAGAATATGTGAAGAAATGAGAGATGGCAGAAGAGAAAGGGGAGAATATAAAGAAAGACATATGAAAGAATGAGAGAACAGAGAGTGAGATGAAACAGATATAAGGAAGAGAGAGACAGAGAAAAGGAGTGAAAGAGAATAAAGAAAAGGAGATAAGGAGAAGAAAGGTGAGACAGAAAAATTAGGGACTGTGAGAGATGGGTGAATGAGATAGAGGCAGAAAGTAAGACAAAATGACAGTGAAGGAGGAGAGATAAAGTCATTGTAGCAGAGAGATTGTTATTGGGGTGCAGTGCATGAAAGTGCATTGATTGATCTGTATTAGGACTGTCAGATAGTAAGCAGGAGAATAGTTGAAAAGACAAAGATTTGGGGGGTGCAGGTATAAGCGGCTCAGTGTTGGTTGGATGCTTAAAATAGAGAAACTCGCCCAGTTAGGAGAGTAGCGCTGAGCTGGAGAGGAAGATAGGGAAAAAAGATAAAAAGGACAAGAGGTGCTGGTGAAATGAAAGGATGTGCTGAACAGTAAAAGAGCAGACCAAGAGATGCTTTTGAAGAAATGGGGGTTAGAGGAGTAGGATGCGAAGAATGATCTAAAGGGGCTAGAGGAAGGAGCACAGAGTTATTGGGAGAACCAGAACAAAAGAAATTGAAAATGACGGAAAGAAAGGCTTAAAGGACATATTGGAATCTAAGGGTTATAGAGAGGAAAAAAAAGATGTAGAAAAAGAGAAAGCGTAAGTGTGCGTGTGAGGGAGGGCCGGGGAAAAAGAAAGAAAACAAAGCGAGTGAAAGAGCTAAAGGGAGGAAGAGAGACAATGGGAAAAGGGAAAAGACGAGGCGAGGGAGTGCTTGAGAGAGTGAGATAGAGAGACTGGAGGAGTCCGGCCCCTCACACTCCAAATACTGAATCCAGAGAAGTTGAGCAGTATTAACAGTTTTGATGCCGATTTCCTTTTATTTCATCATGTGGATCTTTATATCAGCTCTGTTTGCCTTCCTTATCAGGTTTCTGTGTGTGTTGATCTTATGTGAGGCCTCACCACTCCCTGAGTTTGTTGATCTCATGTGAGGTCTCTAAACAAGACATTTCAGGAATGTTAGGGGCTGCTGTATAGGTTTGCATATAGTGTGTTTGGATGACAGAGTAAAATGCAATGCCCGAAATCTACTTGGAAATGATACTAACATGTACGTTGATGGTTCAGAGACTAGTTCTGCATAACCCCTACCCAGCACATCTCAGTGTTCCCTCCACCTCAGGAAAGGCTTGTTATTGGACGGTCCCAAGCTCTGCCCACAAATGCATTCTTTTATTCCTTTAACAATTCTCACTTAACCCAATAAGAAACTGTGGCACTCTGCCCATCTTTTATCAAACTATTTAAAAGGTTATCATGTGAAAGACCACAGCATCAGTATAGTCTGGGTGTTTCCCATATGCATTGTCTAGCTACAGTTACACAGTGAAACTCATTTAATTTGTCACCAAGAGAGGGGAAACTCCAGGGTCAGGGCTAACAACCACTGATTCTGCATGTCTATGTGTGTACGTGTGTGTCTGAGTGTGTACCCCCTCCCTATTCCCCCAGTGACTTATTGCATCTAACGTTCTGGAAACAAGAACTATGCCATTATTATACCATTACGATGTGAATTTCACTAACCGAAGCAACGGCTGGAGGAACCGAGGAGAAATCTGAAACAGAACCTGTGTTCTCCTCGCCAGCTCACAAAATATCAACTACATTTTTATAAACACAACAAATCTTGATACTTTCACTGCTCTCTTGTTTATATTCCAATGTTAACTTTGCTAGCAGAAAGACACGTTATCACATGCTGAGAGTTCTGTATATCGCAGAGTATTTGCAGCTGAGCTGACTGCCTCATTCAGTTAAGTGCTGTTAAACTAATCCCTAAATAGACATTGTGTATCGCATTATATGTTCATTTTTTTGGCAAGCATGCGCAAGAGTTTCCACACATTCACACTGTGCTCAGTCAAAGCACTTGTGTCAGATCGGCAGGTTCAAGCTGTCTGTGCCTGGCTGGCAGGCTTGCTAGAAAGTGATATGGCCACCTGTGGTGCTGAAAAACAGAGAGGCATTTGCTTTAGCAATGAGGCTTTTTTAAAATATATTTTGATATTATATACTGTATGAAAATCTTTTACACCAGTTGAATGTAAAAGATTCAACTGGGGCGGCTGGTTGTCATCACCCAAGGTACCTTTGAACATTTCTACGCATTAAAACAAAATGGCAAAAATGGCATCTCACCAGAAAAAGTCAATACAAGAAATGTTTGATGTCAGATTTCAGTCACTGTAAAGCTGGGGTATCCTGTTTTATCCAAAATAGCTGGTGTGGCTGCCACGCCTGATTCCTTCATTATTATCATTTAGTTTCTTTAGACAGTTGAACTGCACCCACACAAGCTTTCTCTGTCCATCCCTTATTTAGCCTAGTACTTTTGAAGTGTTTCTGTTGATCTGTTCATCTTGAAATGTTCACACAAAGTACAGTTGTTATGCAGTAAATAAATAATAATTCTGTGTGTTTTTTAAGAAACCAGTCTGTGTAATTCAATTCAATTCAATTCAATTTTATTTATATAGCGCTTTTAACAATGGTCATTGTCACAAAGCAGCTTTACAAAATGAAATAAATGTGTGTGAATGAAATGCCTCTGATGAGCAAGTCAAGGGTGACGGCGACAGTTCACTGAAAGTACAGTTCACTATTACCTGTTATATACAATGGAAGTTGTTGTAGTTGCAAAAATAGAATCTGTGTTCATACTAGTATATCATTTATACTTGATACACATAGAATTAGAGGAAATCTATACACTAATTCACTTTATTAAATTTGTACAATAATAGGGCACCATGATTTGTTTTTCCTTATTTTACAGGGCTATAAGAGACTTTTGATCAAATAAAACCACCGGTTATTTCAACTTTAGCTTCTTAAAATCAGTATCAGATTTTCATATCAGCCAAGCCTGACTGAATGAGTCTCCTCCAGAGAAAGAGAGAGAGAAAGAGCGAGAGAGAAAATGCTGAGAGTGGATTTTATTATCAGCCTCCCCAGAGAGGTGTGTGTGGGTGGGTGTGTTGATAAATGAGCAACACACATTAACAACAATGCACTCATTGTGTACTTCACCATGTGTCTGTTTGGGTGTTTTTGTGTGAGTGTGTGTTTGTGTTCCCTTGCTATTGCGTGCTGCCTTATTGTCCTCCTTCTTCTTTAATTGTAGCTGAATGCTGGGGCTGCTTCACTTTTACTGGAACATGTGGACACGTGTAAGATGCACATTTTCCCCAGATTCGGTTTTGTAAGGGGATTAGGCATGGTTTACAGGGACCATGAACAAACAGAGAAAGCTTTTTCACAAAATGTAATTACAAATAGGAGCAAAAACACTGTATTTTCAAATGTGGTTTTCTGGTCTGCACTATGCTGTTTTGCTTTAAATGATTTCATGTTATATTATCGTTCAAAGTCAATATTATCATTCAGAGTCAACTGGAAAACATGATGAATTTCCCTTCTATACCGTGACATTTTTCTGAGGGAAACATAATGGGGGAGGGTCTTGGAGTTAGGTTTTGGTGGTGGGGAGCAGGAGGAGGTGGAACTCAAGATGTTTTGTAAGATTTTTTTGAAGCAGATGCTACACCTCAGTCCAAAATGAGAATTCAGAATTTGAAGGCTTCTGCAAGTGCAGTCCTAATAGTGAGATTCAAACACAGTGTCAGAACCTTCAGATTCGAGCACTGATGCAACAACCAGCTTTAGCTTTAATTCTCCTTTAGAATCTGATGTCTGATTTGTCTTCCCACAACATGCAGTGATTCTGCAGAACGCAGCCAAAATGTGGCGACACAACTTTACTGGGTGTGTGAATGTGCATGCATTATGTGTGCACATATTGCAATATTAGTTTGTTCTGCTGGATACTTCTGGTTTCGAACAAGTATGCTTGATATGCATGCTTGATATTTCATATGCATCAACCTAAATGTGCAGCCTTGAGAGCTGCCAACTCCTGTCTGTTTTTTCACAGCACCCTCCAGTCACCTTTGCTAAAGATGACTGAAAAGGATTATTCACTTCATCATTTATTATCAGTGCAAGTCTTAAGCCCTACCTCATTTCTTTGTATTCATTTATTATTTATTGCAAAAGCCTCGTTTCTTCATATTTTGGTTTCCATGAGCCTTTTTTAAAATTTATTCTTGAGGAATAGTTCTGCAGGCTTCCTTTAAAAGGGTCTCATTTTCAGCCCAGTCGTTGAACCTGAACAGTTTCAGAGAAGTGTTTATTGTTGCTAAAGAAACACATTGACCTGTGTATGAATGGCATGAACCAGTGTAGAAACAGGTGCAGATGATTACAGGTGATCAGGCTGGTGATCAGTATACCGGTACTGATGAATGCTGAGTGGTTAGAGAACCTTTATCTAGGAACCTTGAATCACCTGTATGTCTATATATATATATAAAAAACACTATTTTTTCCCTACCCAGAGCGGTGTAGTGTCTTTGGAACTCAGCTGATGTTTTAGAAGTCCAAGGTTACAAGAAAACAAGATATGTAACACTTCGGTCTTTGAACATAGTGTGAGAACATTCCGATTTTAGCACTCATGCAATGACCAGCTTTAGCTCTACTTGTTTATCTGAATCTGAAAATGGTTAGATGAACTCAAAATCTGGAACAATTCAGAATCCCCTTCCCCTTTTGTGATCTGAGGTCATAAAACATTACAAGAAAAGAAGCAGTGCTGTTCAGCTGGCAAAGAGGCAAATACAGCATGTATTTGCTGAGGAAAAACAACCAACAACTTAAAATTCTATCAACATTAAGGAGAATGTTCATCAGCCTATTTTTTACTCTGTTCATACAGAATATGTTTTGTGTCGGATCAATTTCTCATTAGTGTTAGTTCTACAGATGACATGTAGCCAATACTGCATGAAACCCACGTTCAGGTAATGCAGGTGATAAAACAACTCAGTTGGATTGGATCATTAGGGACAGCCAGAACATATAACTTATAATGGTATGTTAGTAATGCTTAATGGGACCATGGATATGAACCAACCAGTTTAAAAAAAGAAGTTCTATTTTCTATCTTAATTGTAGGTTGACTTTAAAGGACCTAACTGACGACACGCATCAGGTATGTTTAGTTGTAATTGTTATTCATAGTCTTGATCAAATATACACACACATACAGTGCCTTGCAAATGTCATCACCCCCCTTGGGTTTTTTACATGTTCTTTTGCCTCACAACCTGGAACTAAAATAGACTGTTTGAGAGTTTGCACCATTTCATTTACAGAATATGCCTTCAAGGATGTATTTTTTATTGTAAAGCCAACAACAAATAGGACAAAATAACAAAAAACTTCAGCATAACTGCCCACACCCCCCTAAATCAGTACTTTGTAAAGTCAGCTTTTGAGGCAATTATAGCTGCAAGTCACTTTGGATAAGTCTCAATGAACTTGCCACATCTTGCCACTGGGATTTTTGCCCATTCCTCAAGCAAAACTGCTCAAGCTCCTTTATGTTGGTTGGTTTTCACTTGAACAGCAATCTTCAAGTCTGACCACAAATTCTCAATTGTATTGAGGTCTGGACTTCGACTAGGCCATTCCTACGCATTTAAATATTTCCCCTTAAAACCACTGAAGTGTTGCTTTAGCAGTATGCTTTGGGTCATTGTCCTGTTGGAAGGTGAACCTCCGTCCCAGTCTCAAGACTGGGTTTTGCCCAAGAACATCCCTGTATTTAGCCCCATCTATCTTTCCCTTGGCTTATACCAGTTTCCGAGTCCCTGCTGCTGAAAAACATCCCCACAGCATGATGCTGCCACCACCATGTTTCTCTGTGGCGATGGTGTTTTTGGTGTGATGGGATGTGTTGGGTTTGCGCCAGATATAGCATTTTCCTTTAAAATGCTGTCTCATCCGACCAGAGCACATTCCTACATACATTTGGAGAGTTGCCCACATGGCTTTTGGCAAACTCAAAATGTGCCTTCTTACTTTTAACATGAAGCAATGGCTTTTTTGGTCACTCTTCCATAAAGCCCAGCTCTGTAGTGTGCGGCTTATTGTGGTCCTATGGACAGATACTCCAGTCTCTGCTGTTGAACTCTGCAACTCCTTCAGCATTACCATTGGTCTCTGTGCTGCCTCTCTGATTAATGCCCTCCTTGCCCATTCTGTGAGTTTTGGTGGGCAGCCATCTCTTGGCAGGTTTGTTGTGTACCATGTTAATTCTGTTTGAAGATGATGGATTTAATGGTGCTCTGGGGTATCATCAAAAATTTGATTTTTTTATAACTCAACCCTCACTTGTACTTATCAACGACTTTGTCCCTGACTGCTTTGGAAAGCTCCTTGGTCTTCATGGTGTGATGCCTCTTGCTTAGTGGTGTTGCAGCCCCTGAGGCTTTTCTTATATATAATTCTTTGTTATATATTTTTCTCATTTCACTTCACAAACTTTGTTGTGCAGCTCCAGCACTTAAAATAAGATTTAAAAACATTTAAATTACAGGCTGGAGTGTAACAAAATAGGTAAAAAGCCAGGGGGGTGAATACTTTTGCAAGGCACTGTATGTGCTACATCAGAAGTGTAGCACATACAGAATTTGGAGGAGAAATGAAAAAGGCAGTTTCAATGTAGAAAGCACTATATCCATTTTCACTCAGTTTTGTTCTTGTTTACAAGTACTCTGTGGAAGATAAAAGCTGATTTCATGTTCATTTTTGTCCCCTGTACTTTCTGTAATCTTTGGCTTGGATGTTGTTGGCTCATCCCTCCCCGCTCATCCATACTGTGAATGTCCTTCTCACAGAGCTGCAGGACAGAGATGAGTTAGACCAGTCTAGTGCGTCTATACTCTTTGGACAGTGTGTATGCAGCATCTGTCTGTCTAGCAGACCTTGATGGTGGTAAAATATGCACGACAACGTCTCAGATGCCTGGAATAGCGCCTCTGCCCTCATTCACCACTGACAGCGTACGATAAAGAACACAGAAGGCCAGAGCTCACCTCAGGACTCCTCTGCTGTATGCACCGCATACTAAAGCAGAGGAGAGCAAGAGAGAGAGAGAGAGAGAGAGAGAGAGAGAGAGAGAGCAGGCATGCATTTCTCCTCCACAGATATGGGATGGAACAGATCACTTTGAACCTCCGTTTAACCCTTTTAACTCTTAAGGTCCATATGCGTGTACACAGTTCAGCTTCTTACTATCACAAACACACAACTTGTGTATTAGTTTCAAGTATTTAACTATTTAACTATTCATTTCATACCAGAGGTGAACAGGTACACACAGGGACTCAAATAAACCAATGGAAATATTAGGGGGATCCAGATTAAACTACCAACAGGACCGATATAGGTAGTGTCAGGGTTGAACCAAGGAACAAGAACTCAAGACTATTTAAAGAGGGGATGGGGTACACTTAGGTAGGGAGGAGCTATAAAGAGACAGGTGAACACATTAAACCAGTGGCAGGACGAAGGCAAAAATGAAAACAAACAAAAAACCCATGGCACTTAGGAAAAACAAAAGCAGTTAGGGGTAAAACAGGATGTGACTAAAAGTGTGTTCCTTATTTCTAAATAAAACACTTTGATGTAAGCAGTGTTGAACCTTCATCATAACACATTCACTTCTCAGCCCATCTAATCTATACTAATTTCTTGTCCTAAGCCAGGGATGCGCAGTGCTGTTGCTGGATATCAGATTTGTAAGACTGGCTAGATTGTTAGATCAGGAGTCGGCATCCCCTGTTATTATCCCGTTATTCCGTTTGGGTTTCATTTTAAATGAGGGCTGCCAATGAGAACAGAGGTCTTTTAGATTTATATCAGTGTTAAGGGCTCAGTACCAAAACTAGCCTGTTCAATTCGAAAGGAAAAAGAGAGGTCAGAGAATGGTCACGTAAAAATGAATTATGACTGTTCACAAAACATAACATTTGATACTCAAATGTCATCAGCGGACCCCAAAGGATAAATGAAATGCTAGAAAAAATGTATGATATAGGCTGTTTACTAACTGAATGAAGTTCAAGGGGTTAAAAGAAAAGGTAGAGAGAAAAACAAATGGATTGACAGATGGGAATGGATAGAAAGAAAATAAGGCAGCGATGGATAGAGGTAATGGTACAAATGGATAAAATATGACTGAGAGGAAGGGATAAAGGGAGGAGAAGGGCATGGAGAGAAGGAGGGGGAGAAAGCTTCTTTTTGACATTTTCAGATCCCATTTATTGGCCATTCCATTAAACTTTGATCGTGTGCTAAATTTGCTGCTGTCAGAAAGCTAAAAATCAGATTGTGCGCAGTAAAAGAGCACAGTAAATGCCATCTATTATTCTGACACTGCAGTGCCATGATAATTAAATCGTATTAGTGTGTGTGCACTACAAATCTGAGATTTCTCCATCCACACACACACACACACAGATACACACACACACACACACACACACACACACACACACACACACACATATATCTGTGTATGTATAAATGTTGGGCAATGATTACAACTTTTAATTGTATCGCAAGTAATCACATAGTTTTAAGCAAAATTAAAAAGTTAATTCCAAAGTCGCGGATTACGCACATTTATTTTTACAGTACTGCCATATGAACAAAAGTGCAATAACGCTGGGTTTTCAAATACTTTAAACAAATAAGGTGCTTTTAACCAGCAGTGTTTCCTTTAACACAGTTACAGTTCAAATATGAGGACTCTTTTACAAAACACAAACTCAGGACAGGCACACAACAAACGAGAATGTGAGGGTTGACAGATAACTAAAACATGACACAAAGGTGACTTAAATCCCAAAACCCACACAGAACTCAACCAATGAAACTAAAACATCACTTTCTCTGAGCACACCAGTCAGCTGAAACTAATAATAAACAAACCCAAAACTGGTGTGCTCAGAGCATGTCAAAATTCAAGCCCAGAGAACAGAAAAGCCGTACCCCTCTCCCAACGGTGCCCCTCCAGGGCTCCCAACGGTCCACTAGACCTCCAGAAAAGATGCAGGCAAACAGGGCAGCTTGTGGAGCTTCAGGGAACAGCTGGCTAGGCCGCATAGCTTCTGGAGCATAGCTGGAAGCTTGGAAGCTGGCTAGGCCGTGAAGATGGCGAGGACCATTGGCTGAGGGTGAGGACCAGGTCCGCAACCACTTATGTGAGCCAGTCCAACTGGCCCTGTCACTCCTTCAGGCACCACTGGATCTCGCTCGAGGCATTGGTGGACGGCGGGCTAGGCGGTGCAGCCTCCATTAGTGGCTGGCTAGGCCACGTAGCCTCTCTTGGCGGCTTCGGGACTTGGGAGCCCGAGGTGGCCGTGAGTGAGGCTTGCTGTTTCCACCTGGGACTTGTCTGATGAGGTGTTTACACAAGACCTCTGAAGGTGTGTTGTAGTATTTGGCACCAAGACACTTACAGCAGATCCTTTAAGTCCTGTAAGTTGTGAGACGGGCCCATTATCGATTGAGGTAGTTTATCCAGCATATCTCACAGATGCTCAGTCAGATTAAGATCTGGGGAATCTGAAGGCCAAGTCAATACCTTGAACTGTTTCGTATGTTTTTTAATCCGTTTCTAAACAAATTTTCAAACTAAATGTCACATGATAGAGGCTACGTGCACTTACGACGATACTGCAAAAGACTAGTAACCAAGCATATGTTTTATATTAATTCACTCACCGCTTCTTACTCACTACGGTTGCAGGTACCCAGAACCTATCCCGCATTCAACAGGCGCGAAGCAGGGATATATATACATACATACATATGTATATATATATATATACACTCTGGTCAGCTATAATATTAAAACCAAGTGAAGTAAATAATACTGATTCTCTCATTATAATCAGAATCAGAATCAGCTTTTATTGCCAGGTATGTTCACACATACGAGGAATACACCACAATAACCACAGAGCCACGTTACTCTCTCTGTTCCAACACATTATTCAGCTGAATTAGCATTCAGTCTAGAACTGTCTCCTATTGCTCTAAAATGAAACATTAGTCCCTCAGTCTGTTCGAAGAGGAGGATTGGGAGGTCTGACCTTGCCTGATCCACAGAGAAAAGAGAATGAATAACTGGAAAAAGGGACTCCTGCTCCCTTGCTGCTGACTGCAGGTGTGTCTGCTGTGTGTTGGGGGTAGAGACAAGTGTTTGATCCAGCACTGCAGGTCACCAGTTCTGTCCCCAGTGGGGCCCATCTATAAGGGCCTTCATCTACCTTTCAAGTCAGATTCCATCCTGGTTCACTTTTCCACATGAAAATCATGATAACAAGAAGCATGGTGTAAACAATTCATTTATGTAATGTTTCTCAGTGAAACAAATGGGGAAAATCCATCACAATACACTTAATGCGACATGACATGTCAATAATAGAAGTGGGACGTCCTTCATGAACTGAACTCTGCTTTATGCAGCTGGTGTAGATGGCTTGGTTGATTACAGAGTATTTTGGTTTTGAAGTTGTTTGTCATGTCATCGCTTCTTATTAGGACAAGACGATATTCGTTATATTTGCTTTCAGAAGGAGTGACTTCTAATAAACTTCGTTGTGGCTATTTTGCTTTTTGTTGCTAGGATACAGGCAGAAGGAGTGATAATTAAAGGGATTCGACTGGAGAGCCTTTGTTGAGTGATATTGGCACTCACAGAATGCCTCTCAGCCAATCGCATTGCCAGGTTGGAACCATCAGTGGGATAATATTTTTTTAATTAGCCTACATCCAGATATTTCTGGGAAGAAAGTTTCATACAGCTTGTCGCATTGGGTTACTATACTTCTCTTTTTGTGTTGTATTTATTCATTTTCTATCTGATACTTATCAGCCGGTAGCCTAGTGGTGCCTCTGAGATCAGGAGATCATGGGTTCAAATCCTAGGACTGTTAGTAGCACAACTGAGGTACCCTTTAGTTGAAGTTGAAGTTGAAGTTGAAGTTGATTGTCATATGTACAGTACAGTGTACAGAGCACAGTGAAATTCTTACTTGAACACCCTCTTCACAGATAGAACATAAAGACATAAAGGACATGAAAGACATGAAATACAACACAGTGCAGCAGCAGTAGTCTTAAGTTTTATAAAGTACCGTAAAGTGACAGTGCTGTGTACAGTAACAGTGCAGTGTAAAGTGATAGTGCAGTGTAAATTTAAAGTGTTGTGTGCTATAGTGTTATACATAGTATGAGGATGTATTGTGCAACAGAGAGGACCACAGTTACTGTACGTTGAACAGTCTGATGGCACTGGGGTAAAAACTGTTCCTGAATCGTGTCGTGTGTGTATCCATTGATCGTGTGTGTATTGTCCTGAGTCTCCTGCCGGATGGCAGGAAAGTGAAAAGTGAAAGTGCAGGGTGGCTGGGGTCCTTCACTGTCACTTTTCACAGGAGACTCAGGACAATACACACACGATCAATGGATATTGATCGTGTTTGTATTGTGATCAATGGATATGGGGAAACTAAAAGTCAAATTAGTTTATTAGATTATTATTCATTTATTCGCTTTTATTGTATCTGTTGACATAGCCGCATTCCAAAAGTTGATCTCTGGTTCAGGTGGGCTGTATTTCTAGACTACTATGTCCTGTCTGTGACTGGTTTCAGCTTGTACATTCAGGATTCAGAGTTTTGATAAATTGGAGATTAAGAACCTCTGCGGATCCCTTTGATTTTTTTTAGCACCTTTGATGAATCGTGTTGCTGAATCATTCACTATTCTCGCTCAGAGAGATGACACCAACTCCCAGGCAGAAACGCAGTATGTGATGTTTATGGACCATAAAAATAGATGCAACAGGAAGATGTGTGTATTTAGACTCATTTACTGGTTTGCTTTGCTGCATGTTTAGCTGCAATTGCAATCAACCAATAAAATGCAGCCTTTAGGTTCTAAATGTTAAGTCCATCTAAATAAAGAACTCGAATTGGATTTTTTCTTTTATTTATTCACACTATTTGTTATTTTTGGTGTGATTGAAACAATCTAAGGATTGATTGCACTAATGCAATAAATGCACCCATGGCCTTTTTATTTTATCATCAAGTGTTCACCATACTACACAATGCAAAAGTTACTATGTACATATATTATGGGATAAAATATTATTTTGAGTTGACCACAGTGCTACTGGGTTTTGCACATTTTATGGAATGGCACTGCTGAAGCACAAACATAATGAACCCTGAGTGATATAGTAATATCGGCTCATCAGAAAAACTTTTCAACAAAGGAGAGGAGAAGGTGTAATTACTTAAAAAATACCTACCATACTTGTGGCAGGCATGTTTAATCAGATAATTCATCTAATTTGCCATTAAAAGCCAGGTTCTATCTGTATTCTATCTGTAAATATCTTCAGAAAAGTTCTGCTGTTACCAACAAAAAATTAAAGATGCAGTTATTTAAAAGGATTCTAATATGGCTTTAGTCAACAGCAGAGATGGGAGGAGAGTATACAGGAGCAGCATACAAGATCACACAAGATTTGATCAAATTTGTGACAATCTTTGTGCTCATATCCCCCTCCTAATCCAAATGTATTTGAGTATTTTTTTGTACTGCAGCAAATGATCGAAACCACGGCAGCAGCCAGCTCCTGCCACTGTTGCTATTTGCCTCCTAAGAGTGAGAGCCTGTGACAGGTCTGTCTTGGAGAATTAAGTTTAGTTCAGCTATGACTATGACAGGTGGTGCAGTGTGTGTGATGGCAAGTCATTTAGTAATCGATCCCCAATATGTCGGCAGTTGGAAAGTATGAGACATTCAGGGCCATGCGAATAAAATATGAGCTTATAATGCGCCGGAGTGTATTTAATGCTTGGACAATACTAAGACAATAGCTTAGCCTGCACAGCCCTGCTCACTAACTGCAAACACCTGAAGATAATAGAGATAATAAGTCATCAACAAGCTTGAAACTAATGAAAGTACAGTGATGAAGAGTGGGCTTGATAAATTCTTCCAAAACATTCTACAGGGGTATAATTCTACTCCAGCTAAGAGAAGAGATGTTGTGAAGCATGATATGGACTGTGCATGGATAATGCAGCTGATTTCGTGCCAGGAACATCTGATTGTTAAACCAGTTTAAACAGTGTTATTCTAATGATCCTTTCAGCACATCTGAGTTCTGTGCCTCCATCTCACCACTGAATTTTCTAATTTTCTGGTGTTACTACAGGAAGTGTCTAAACAGGATGTCATGCAAATTTACATCTGGTTTTAAAAGGTGCAAGCCACCCATGTTTTGCTTAAACCTATCCCAAAGGCACATGCATGATGGACAGAAGCACACAACTTGTAAACTGTGTGTTTAGGCTCACATGTTACATTCATACAAAGCATGCAGGCATTATTTTAAAGTCATATGGTGCACTCAATTATGTTTTTATCTAAAACAGTTAAGTGCAGAACATTTTGTTTTTGTAGGCTGATCGGACCCATACTGATATAAACTGATGACAAGTATTGGATTGACACACCCTAAACTTTCAGTTCTCCAGATTGAAATACCCTACAGCTTTTGGTAGTTTTAACTGAATCGTATTATTTGTGGTGATTTGAACGCCATGGAGTAAATCTGGTTGTGAGATGAGTGTTCTGTTTGAACTATTCATGCTCCGCCCACTAATGCATTTTTTCTCTAGCTAGGTTGGATAAGCTTTTCAGAACACCAGCAGAAATCACATTCACTCAATATAATGAGAAATTATACTGGTCAACACCCTGCCTTTTTTTAAATATAAATAAATTATTCATGTTGAACAACTGAGTCTGATTGGTTCTTTCATTATGACCTCTCACACACACTCAAAATAATTGTTTTTTTGGACCTCTACACATACACAATATGTACAAAGTGTTGGGCCATTCATTTTGACCAATCCATGCTTCCAACTGTGTGGGCACAGTTTGGGGATGAACCTTATCTATTCCAGCATAACTGTGCCCCAGTGCACAAAGCGAGCTCCATAAAGACATGGCTGGATGAGTTTGGTGTGGAAGAATTGACTGGCGCTGACCTCAACCCCAACCAGCACTTTTGGGATGAACTGGAATGGCGATTGTGAGCTAGGCTTTCTTCTTCAACATCAGTGCCTGATCTAATAACTCCTCTACAAAATGAATGGGCACAAATTCCTACAGAAACACTCCAAATCATTGTGGAACACCTTTCAATAACACTGGAAGCTGTTATAGCTACAGAGTGGGGATGAACTCCATCTTAAAGTCTATGTATTTGAATGCAATGTCATTCAAGTCCCTGTTGGTGTAATGGTAAGGCGTCCCAATACTTTTTGTCCATATAGTGTTACTTTGCGTGGGACTCCAGAAACACTAAATCCACCCTGTAAAGACATATTTGTAGGCAAAGCAGTTGTGCCTAATAAATTCATGTCAGTGTCACTGAGAATAATCCACCACCCAGATAACACCTGTTCAGTGGTTCTCTCATGAGGGTGCTGACCATTGATGAACAGGGTAAATGGGGCTAACAGTGAGGGGCCTAAACACGATGCAGATGCAGATGCAGAGGAACAGATGGACTACAGTCTGTTGTTGCAAACGGCATAGCGCGCCTTTATGGCTAGAAGAGCTGGTAAGATGGACAATGAGCGTTGATACAAGGTAGACGTACTTAATGAAGTGAATGTTTGGTGCAGATGTGTACTGCGATGGAAAAATGTGTCAATGGCAGCATCATTTTTTGTCCAGCCCTAGTATTTTTCGACAGGCAGACAGTAGTGTTCATATTTAATTCAGGCTCCATTTCATCTGAGAGCAGTGTTAGCATTCTATGATCATTTTTTTTCTTTAACATCAATCTCCTTTGTATGCTCAGACGACTGTTGCGATGGATAGAGGCCAAGCAGATGTATCCCTTTTAACTATATACTGAGCAGCACCATCTGCTCTCTCACTGTATGATTTATATCTAGGTGATGTTAATATGGCCCAGAAATCAATCAAGAAGCAACAGGCGATGAATGGCCTATGATAGAGGCGCGACAGATGAAGATATATCCACATCAGCCTCACTGCCAAATAAGCCAGATTTATTTCAGTCCAAT
Organism: Brachypetersius altus; assembly: GCA_037974465.1. Classification (NCBI taxonomy): domain Eukaryota; kingdom Metazoa; phylum Chordata; class Actinopteri; order Characiformes; family Alestidae; genus Brachypetersius; species Brachypetersius altus. The sequence goes on from JBBPDB010000128.1 coordinate 3,098,152, forward strand.
GAAGGAAAGCAAGGAGCGCTGATGTGACAGAGGGACCGTACCCTCTCTTTTCTTGTCTTCTACTCTCTTTCATTTGTCCCCCACCCCCATTTCCTCTTTTTCCCCGCTTTTTCCCCCTGTCTGGGTAAAAATCCTCTGGCTTAAATTATTAATATGCCGCCCTGCAGTAGATTTGTACAGCCTAACACTTGTATTAAATTACTTATGCCATCAGTCATCCTTTAGAGGGGTTTTCTTTTAATTCGAGAGTCAGGAGATGCTCCTCCACTCACTTGCAGACAATGTTAAGTTTATGATTACTCACTCCACCACTCTCTCTCCAGCTCTGTCCCTCCCTCGCACATCCTCACATCCTGCTGTGCCAAACAACAACTCTCTAAATGTCATTAAGCTGATCGTTCAGACGCTTCACATTTATAATATTTGTCAGCAAGCCCTGACAGTGACATTGTATTAGTCGCAGGTGCCACAGACTCATAGCCATTTACTTGCATGCTGAGACCGCCTGCCAGAGATGTCTTTTGATCATATCAGTTTGCAGCGTAGATGGGGGAGAGATGGTTGACCTGCAGTGATCCGGAGTTTATTAGGCCTGCATGTTTTGAAAAGCCACCCGTATACCAGTCACTCAAGCAGAGCCCACAATCCTGCACCAAATGTGTTATAACTGACACTTTCTGTCTCTGCGGAGAGACATAATCTTGTCTGCAGTACCTCGGGGTGTTTCAGTGATGTGCCCTTCACAATCGCACTCCCCCATCGCTGCCTGACTGCTGGGTTGACTGCGTTATTAGTATTAATGCTAGAATTTGATCGGCAATCTTTTGCTGCTGTTTGAAATCCTGTCATCCTATTGTTTTGGGGGACATTAGTCATGGCTTAAGCACTGCCTTTTGGAAATAGAAAATGAAAGGTCCCAGTAAGACTTTTTGCAAAATGTTAGAGAATTAGATTTAGAGGGAAGAGCGGGCTAGCCTTGGGAGGACGAGTGACAAATGAGCAAAAACAATTCCTGTCTCTCCTCCGGGGTTCGACGGCTGAAACTACTGTTGGGTGATACTGATTGTATTTAATATCCCAGTTTTCCAAATGTATGATTGTAATTTTTATCTGCAATTTTGTATTAATAAAGTTTGCTTTCTGTGTGATGTTCCAGTAAAATAATATCACATGAATATCCCCTAAATCTGCTTAGAGCTACAGTTGCTCATCATCTGTGAGGAGCCCACAGGTTAGACACAGATTATATTCACAATTCAAAGTGAATCATCACTTCAAGGTCATCCAGAATGACATTTTTTTCTAACAATGTTTGTCCCACTCATTGTGTTTGTTAGTTTCCTCAGTTCGTAATTATTTTGGTGGAAAACCTGTTATGTTAAGACATTTATGAAGTTCAAACCAGTGGGAGAATTTGCTTGGTTTTATCTACTTACATATCACAGGGGAAAATTCAGCCCTGATTGCATTCTTTTCCTTTAGGCAGTTCAAGAATGTAACCCTATTGCTTCTACCTAAATCAAATTAATAAAAATTAAAGACTTGTATTTTCTAGTCTCCAGGTGTCATTAGGGTTTCCCTCTGGTTATGTGACACTAATGCTGTATAGGCATTAAAGTGATAGATATATTCTTTTACTTTTCAGTGGCAATTACTGAAACTCTGGCTCTTCTCTCAGTGCTTTTAGTTTAAGGTAGAACGTAAAAGGCTCACATTAATAGCCTACAGTGCTCCCTTTCCTCATTTGTTTAATCACTAATGTGGTGCTCAGTGAACCATCTTAGAGGCAGATTGACACCATTTTTATGGGTCTCTCATTAATGTCATGCAGACTCATATGAAAATAAACCAATCTTGTATCCTCATACAAATATCTGTATGTGACATTCTGACAGATCGCCAGCTCTGGAAATGCCACGTGGTGGAGACTTTAATATGGGACTGTTATTTGCTTATTGCTGTCAATAATTAGTTGAGAAAGTGTCTGGTTAGCTGATGGGCTACTAATGTCTAATAATTATTAAGACACACACATGCGCACCCACACCAACCTCTTCACACACAGTGTAAGATGGTACTTGAATGGTTGTGAATACTAAGAATACACAGGATTACAGCAGACTTGGCACTGATGGGAAATCAATGTTTGTGTGTGTGTGTGTGTGTGTGTGTGTCTGACCAAGTCTGAGCATTCCTTTGTAATTACCATCACTACCATATGGATTCTAGAGCTTGTTACAATATGTCTCAATCACTCATCTATGTGATCTATGTGATTTAATGACTGTCCTTGTTATTGTAGGCCACCATTCTAATAATGAGAATTAAGTTTTAGATGAAGATGACCTGATGGTAAAGCCCTTTTAGTAAACAGTATGAGATTTTGTATTTATTACTAGGAGCAATAATTAAGTAAAATTAATGATATGTATACAGTCATATGCAAATGCTTAAACAGCAAACTTGTACAATTTCATTTTGATTTTCAAATAATTACATATTTACAAGGAACTTAAATTGCATTTTTATGCAAATTTCACTGCACAGTTAATTGTTATTATAACACATTTTCATACAGTACACTGAAAACGGTGAGGTAGTCTGAATAGAGGTCTTGGTTTTTGTATGAGGAACGGAATATAGCATCAAAGTAAAGGAGTTCATTCCCAAATTTAACATTGCTTTCACAAATATCCTTTTTTCATTAAATACTTTTGGGAATAGGCTTTATACATAATAATGCTATATCATGGTTAATTACCCTTTTATTAGAGATATAAAAATAGTTTTTTGACAGCAGCTGTTATTAATACACTCAAAATGCATAGACTTTAATATGGAGTTGGTCCCCCTTTAGAGCTGGAACAGCTTCCACTCTTCTTGGAAGGCTTTCACACGATTTTGTAGTTTCTGTAGGAATTTGTGCCCATTCATTCTGTAGAGCCTTTATGAGGTCAGTCACTAATGTTGGATGAGAAGGCCTGGCTCACAATTTCTGTTCTAGTTCATCCCAAAGGTGTTGGATGGGGTTGAGGTCAGGGCTCTGTGTGGGCCAGTCAGGTTCTTCCTCACCAAACTCATCCAACCATGTATTTATGGAGCTTGCTATGTGCACTACAGCACAGTCATGCTGGAATAGAAAAGGTTTTTACCCAAACTTTGAAGCATTGTGGTCAAAAATGTCTTGGTATGCTGAAGCATTAAGACTCCTTCACTGGAAGTAAGAGACCCTGAAAAACAGTACTTTTGTCTATATAGTGTTCCTCTTAATGCCCAAAATATGCCCAAAATATTAAAAATATCTCAGACTCACTCTCCTCTCTCTACTTCTTCTCTTTAATGTGGATGAATTTTGACCAGCATGAGTCTTTTTTTTAACATGCATTACCAACTTGTATTAAGGCTAAGCAGCCACATGTGGGCACTAACCCTGACAGCCACAAAATAAATACATTCAATTATGAATTGATTGGGACTGCATAATTGAAGGTTTGAAATGGTACAGCAAGTGGCCATGAATCTCTGGAAAAAAGAATCAAATTGAGCTCTTGTAGGTCTTGTAGGCTTTGCCTCGTTCTGTGGTTTGAGGCACTGTGATATTTTTGGCCGTGTCCTAAACGCCCATTTTCTTTTTCTTGTGAAGTCTCAAAACCATGCGTTGTTCCTCTTGATAACCTTTTCCCCCTATAGTCCTAGAAGCAAATCAAGCGTCTTTTTCGACAAATAGAACACAATAGAAAAGTATCTGACCTACTGCCACTCTAAATAACAAAGTGCTTCCAACGATTGTTTACTTTAACCAAATAGCCATGTTCTGGACAATGAAGGACAAATGATAGACTCGCCCTGTGAATGAGTAACCACTTGTTATTCATAGGTTTGATATGGGTGTTTTATCAAACTTACTCAAATGGCAGCCAGAAGAAATATAGGGAAAAGCTGTGCAGCGAAATGTTTCTCGCTACTGATGGTTAACCTCAACTGCAGCGAGAGCCAGTAGTAGATATCTAGGGGAATCATTCAGAGTGTCATATATCACTTTGCTGTCAGGTACATGAGAAGGAGCTCCCAAAAAATGAATAAAAATAAAATAAAAAAAGTTGCATGGTGTAGCCCAGTCGCTAGCAGTCATAGCTTGAGGCGAATTGGGTATAGACGATGTGGTGTTAGTTTGCAAAAACACAAGTCCCAGTGTCCAGAGACTATGTATGCATAAGCATCAGAGCTAAACGAGCTGCCGTAAGCGGCCCAGTGCTGCAGAGGTGCTGCTATCTCGCTAGCATCAGTGTAAGGTGCTCTGGGAAATCACCTAGCGAAGCCTGGGAGTGGAGCTTTTCATAGCTGCAAAGCTTGAAAAATCCAATTCCAGCATCTCCAGTCTCTGTGGAGTCCAATACTTTGCAAAGGATGATGGGATAGCCGAGATATAGGCTAGGTTAAACGTGCGGATGTGTAAACACATGGGCACTAATGCAAGGCGGATAAGCCACGAATATTTGTTGTCATAGCGTGTTGGACATCAGAAAACATCAAACCATAAAATAGGATTCATGAGAGGTGATGAGCAGAGTGAGAATGAGTGAGAATAAAAATGGATAAACCTGCTGATAATGAGTGCATAATTTTCAGTCATTACAAAGTCTGCAGGCTTCCTGCCAAGAAAACAAAAGCTGGTTTGTTATTCTGTGCTGGTCCACAGACAGAGGAAATTCTCACTCATATTGGACAGTCTCATGCTCCTGTACAGTCTCTCTCTCTCTTTCTTTCTCTCCCTCCATCACTCTTTCTCTCTCTGCCCCCAACACCATTTCTCTCTCGCTCGTTCGCTGAGGAACGCCTGCAGTCTTTACAGCAGTGCCTCATTCCTAACCAGCCATCTGAAGAGAGAGAGACAGATAGAGAAGTGTGTGTGCACGCATGTGTACGCATGTGAGAGAGAGAGAGCATAAGTAAGAGACCTTGAGAGAGAATGTGTGTCAGACAAGAGACAGACAGAACATCAGAGAGACAGAATGTGTGAGAGAGACAAGCAGGAAAAATGTATGAGACACAACATACATTTTATTGCCAAAAAAATTCGCTCACCTGCCTTTACTCGCATATGAGCTTAAGTAATATTCCATTCTTAACCTATAGAGTTGATGTTACAATGTTATAACAGCCTCAAGTCTTCTGGGCATGCTCTCCACAAGGTTTAGGAGTGTGTTTATGGGAATTCCTGACCATTCTTCCAAAAGCACATTTGTGAGGTCAGACACTGATATTGGACGAGAAGGCCTGGCTCGCAGTCTTCACTCTAACTCACAGGTGTCGGACTCCGGTCCTGGAGGGCCGGTGTCCAGCACGTTTTGGTGATTTCCCTGCTCAAAAACACCTGGTTCAGCTCACCAGTTAATTATCAGGTTTAGTGAATGTAGTTGAGTAGGAGAACCCTAAACTGTGCAG
>JBBPDB010000128.1:3121506-3138545 GCA_037974465.1 Brachypetersius altus
CTCTCTCTCTCTCTCTCTCTCTCTCTCTCTCTCTCTCTCTCTCTCTCTCTCTCTCTCTCTCTCTCTCTCTCTACTGGAGGATCGGATGTTCTTGTGTCTTTAGCAGTGCAGTTGGTCGGCAGACGGACTGGCTCCACACTAGACTAGGCATCCGCATTCAGCAAGACATTTTCTCATCTGCTTTACTTTCACTGCGCTCAGCTGAGCAGGCTTGTTGATTCCAAACATTCACCCATGCATACACACACACACACACACACACACACATACATGCACATACTGAAATAGATATACTCAGTGCTCACTATTTACAAAACGCCTGTGCACACTTACATGTATCAAGAAACACAATATTGATTCAGAAGTGCACCTTCTGTAGGGTGCTAGAATTAATACACACACGGAAAGAGTTGTTACTATGAGACATTTGAGATTTGGTATCCTAAAATGGCATAATTATTGCAAACAGTGACATTTAATTTCATCTATGAAAGACTATACCAGTATTAATGAATTGGTACAGGGTGTGTGTGAATTACTGTATGCAATGTTTGCACTGTCAGATCTGTATTGTGGTTGTTGCTATTCTGCTAACATGTTCCGCTTCGTCATCTTACTCTTCATCACCACCATCATCATCATCAGCAGCAGCAGCAGCATTGCTTTTTGAAGCTCTCTAAGGTTTGAATAAGTGGATAATTCCACAAAATCATGCAGTAGATGGTCCATAAGCTATAGCAACACACAGTAAGCCCCTGCAACACTGATTTGAGAAGACAGCAGTGCTCATACACTCCATGTAGGTTGCCCATTTGACAATGCTAGATAAAAATGACTATGGGGAATTAAATATAGCATCAAAGCCATCATTATGTGTCTTCTCTGAGAGAAGAGTGTAGGACATTCCTTCTTAAAATGGATTTCAACACCTCTGGCTCATGTAGTTATGCTAATACAGAAATATTTTCGGCTTCTCCTCATGAGAATGTTAAACATCATAACTTTTCAGGTTTCTGTCTTCGTTAGGTTAGGCCTTCATCTTAAAACTTTTCATTTATTTTTGATGAATTGTTTTTGCCCCCTTAATTATTTTTATTACATTTGTTTTTTCCCCCTTTATCATATCGTGTATTATGTAACGTATTATCTCCACTAGTTTCGGAAAATAATGTTTCTTGATGTTGGGCTGATGCCAGGATGGTTGAACTGCGATTTAGTCCAGGAAACTTTTTCTGCATTTTCAGTGGCTGCTGCCATCTAGTGGGATCTTGAAGAGTGTGTCAGTAATGACCTTCGTCTAGTCTGAGGAGCAGGACAATCTCTGGCATCAGGCTCTGGCTTCCAGCCACAGATCCCGTCAATATTTCCCTGAAAGAAACATGAGATGTGAATGCGCACTGGAGCTAAGCAACCTCATATGTTTTCTTTCGCGTTTTTCTGCTCCCATTCACGAGTACTTGGACAGAAGCCTAAATAGCTGAGTGTTACACTGTTGATTTATAACTGTGCAGAATGTCTCTTGTTTAATCTGCTAAATTACACTAGCAGACGCTGTAAATGCTTCCGCAAAAATCCCAACTCTTCCTAATCATGACGAATATACTGAGGCTCCCAACTTCAACGTAGGGGCCTAAAAATGTGTGGTGGATCCCAAGTAAAATAACAAAAACATACGAAAACAGGTTATTTAGCAATCTAACAAACAGAACGTTGATCATCCTAAGATGTATGCAAATGTTTTTTTACTGACATTTTGAGGTGTGAATAATTTAACATACATGTAAGTTCAGGACTTAAGCATAAAATGATGCAATGATTCACCATTTTCAGCATATTTTACAAAACACCTGACCACTTGCCTCCTTCCAGGCTGCCGACAAAGAGTGCTCCGTAAGTTCATGGCCATCCACACACTGTAAAAGAAAATGGGGCTCATTGAATCAAGTAACTTTCCTTCCTTTGTTCTACAGTCCAGTTCCAACACACATACATGCTTTTGACACTGGATGGGGTCGACATGGGAACTCTGACCAGCCAGCAATGATTTTGACATATTTTTTTCCTGACTTCTGCCACAGCAGCCCTTCTGTTGGCTCCGACCAGATAGGACAGCCTCCACCGGTCTCACAAATTGATGAGCCGTGGGCGCCCAATACCCATTCATGATTAGCTTCTTCTCAGACCACTATTAGAAGGTACTCACTACTGCTGACACACCAAGCCTTGGGGATTCTCAGATATAGTTGGGCCTTGTCAAAGTCACTCTTCATGCCTGCCTGATTTTCCTGTATCCAACATGTCAGCAGGAGAACCACTTAACAGTCTAAAATATCCCAGTCCTTGGTAATGTGGTAATCAATGTTCCATCTTTGAATGGTCATGTTTATGCTCAATGCTTTGTGCAGCAACTGGATACTGATTACCGAGGTGGAGCCAGTGTGGCCTACTATAGAGCTACAAACAGTAACTTACTGATTCTTTACTCTGTTACATTAAAAATGGCCACTGTTACATTACACTGTCTACATTACTCTGGTCACTTTGTTCACTCTGTTTTATATTGCTGCACCATTATGGCACAATGCACTTTAACATTCCATTTGCACAATGTACATATTGCTGCTAAATTTATGTGAACACATATAAAAAAAAACAACAATTTTTTGTGCTCCTTGTTAAGTTTAAGTTTAAGTCACTTACTTTAGATTTGTGTTAGAAAATCACAGATTTATATATTTTTATTTTTTTACATTTTGTTTGGGAAAGTTTGGGAACAATGCCTTTAAATTGATTTGAATTGCAGTCCGAATGATTAAATAAAAGTAACTAAACACAGAAAAGGATGTATATACAGTATATTTCTGTATAACATCTTTGTCCTAAAACTTATGTTCATGTGTACAGACTGTTCTCGCATATGTTCTTTTATTTATCCTGTACATGGAGCTTTCTTACTCCATACTGTACATGCATTTATATGTTCATACACATATGAAGCATTCTATTGTATGTCATGGGATGCTAAATAACAAAAATAATCATGTACAATTTGGCACTTCACCCTGAAACAACGTTCCATCCCTCAGAGCAAGAGGTGACGGGTAAATAACATGCCCTGTTTGCTCTTGTATTTTTAAGCTGTTATTTCCTCTAACACATATTTTGAGCGCTCTCGTTGTGCATACAGTGTTTAATTATAAATTACAGGCTGTTTGTGGAGCCGCTCAGAGCCCCTGTGCTCGAGTCTCCACCCAACAGCTCTCAAGAGACGCAAAAAAACACCTCACCCGTACATTTCTCATTAACACAAATCTGCCCAGTCCAGCACCAGTTTTCAAACTGCAAGCAGAATAAATAAATGAAAACATGCAGATGAAGAAACAAAAATACATATGTACAAATATATGCAAAAGCTAATTATATAAAGGAAGAAATAAACACATGAATTGAAAGAAAGAAATAAATAAAGAAAGAAAGAAAGAAAGAAAGAAAGAAAGAATTGATTATGGCTATATTTGACAATATATACAGATTCATTATTAAAATCCAGTGAAAGGCGATCTTGTTACACAGTAACAGTTTCACCACAAGGGGGAGCACTGTCACATGTTCTTAAGGGACAAACTCCGGTTTCACCTCACAATTAAGCCCAACATCCAGCATTAAACTTGTACGTACGTAAGGGCTTATGCAATTTCCAGTAAACTCAGTCAAGTGGCAAAAATGGCATGGGATATTGGCACAGTGACCATATATGGACTCTGTGAGATTTGAGTCAGCAGCGAGTAATACCTGTCATTCTGTTTGCTGTATTTCCATCATACTCAGTAAACCCTAGAGTCTGACTTGTGTGCTAAATCTAGCATGCATCACCCCGTAGGACAATAGAACAGTCAGCTCAGCAGGCTGCGTCCAGGCCTGTGTACACATTAACGTGTGAATCAGCACCCTGGAGTACGGCAACACGGACCGACACTGCAGTTAAACTATATGAGGCGATACGCTGGGTGTGCACTCCATGACCCAAACGTGGCCCCTTTTACTCATCCCGGGCAAACACTACAGCAGTATAAACAACATGATTCACTGGGAACGTGAACCAGCATGCACAAGACCCCTTCGGTTACACAAGCCTTATAGGGAACAATATAAAATCTATCAGCAGCGCCTCAAGCCGTCGTTGGCCAGGAGTGAGTAAAAGTGTAAACATAAAGTTATTCATTCATAAAGCTGCTTGTTAAAAGACGTGACCAAAGCAAAAAAGGCTTTTTTTTAAATCTTCAGACTAAATAATGACACGTACTGCTGGCTCCACGCCTGCTTCTAGCCTCCTGTGCTACCCATGAATCAGACTTATGATTTCCTTCTATTGTGCAAAAAGGATTTTATTTAGTTGATTGTTTACCAAACCCCAATAAGAGTTACCTAACGTGAATTTCATACCCAGTCAGTTTATGCTCTTACTACATGTATTCACACTCTTAATAATCAAACGTTTTAAAGAGAATGAAAGCAGGAAGTGATTAATTTCAGTATGGCCTTCCTCACTCTCTGGCCTTAAATGGCCAATTGTGTGTGCACACTCTTAAACTGGAAAAGGAACCCAGAAAGATAATTTGCTGCAGTCCTATTAAAAAAATACTTCTGGTTCTCTAATGAACCTTTCGATGGACAGCTCTTAGATTCAATATTTTTTATTTGTCACATACACAGCTATACAAGTACAAAATGGATTGAAATGTGTCTCTCAAACATGTGCAACAATACAGTATAATTACAATGAAAAGTGAAGGCTAGAACTAAAAGTTTCAAATAAAAATAGATTCATTACAAGCGTAAACAAGAAAAGAATACGCAATAGAATAGAGTACGTACTAGGGCTGTAATGGTACATGTATTCATACTGAACCGTCACGGTACATGGGTCACGGTTCGGTGCACGACGGAGAAGACGTGATTGAAGTAATACGGAACCACAGAGAGACGAAAAAGCGAAAGTAAATCATAAATCTGGGATGTAGTGTGGTGCAATAGTGCCACCTACTGCCGTAACACTTACACATACATGAAAATATAAACAAGAGTGTGTGTTTACTGGTTAATACACTGCTGTTTATTTAAAATAAACAAAAACAAACCAAGCCTCATTCTTTAGAACTTTTTGTTTCTTAACTTTGCTGTATCGTGAACCGTACCGAACCGTGACCCCAAAATCGAGGTACGTACCAAACCGTGACATCTGTGCACCGTTACACCCCTAGTATGTGCTGAAAGTACAGTTTGCTGTTTACGTATATAGACATAAAGCACAGACAGCAGGTGGAGAGTTCAGATTGTGTTGTAATGAACAGTTAAATGTTGTGATGTCCTGGTTAATTTCTCTTAGAAACAATGTATAAAAGCTCCTCCAGAACCTCTCTGTTCTGCCCATAATAGTCCTGTAGCATTTGCTTGACTTCAGCTGTTTAAACAGACCCTCAGAGATGTGCTTATAAATGAGATGTTAGGTTCAGAGTGATCTAATGTGAACTATTCTAAAGAGTAAGAATTGTTCACAGCAGTGATGATACGAACCAGATGTCGGAAAACGAAAATTCCAGAATTAGCCAGAATTGCTTTTTAATTGTTTTTCTAGGACCAAACTTCGAGAAAAAAAAACATGCTTTGTATCTGAGAAAGTATTGCATTTGCTGTTTGTTAGTTTTAGCTATACCCATTCTATTTTTGTATATGGTTGTACACATATCACCCATTAGTTCATTAGATGCACATATTTTGTATCTGAACTTATAGTTCAAATTTAGCACCTCGACCATATTTGTGCACTTTGTTGTTTACAATTACAGACTGTTGTCCATCTGTTTCTCTCCTTTTTTTATTCCCCTTTCTCTGTTCATCAGTGGTTAGGATCCCTATAGGACCAGGTATATCAATTTAGCACAGCTGTGACACTGTCGCTACTGAACTCAGAATTGTCCAACAACCAAAAATATCCAGCCAACAGTATCCTGTGGCCAGAAACTGACCACTGATGACGGATTAGAAGATGGCCAACACAGACTGTGCTGCATCAGATGAAGTATCATCAATGATTTTACATCTGCTGTGTGAACGTGTCTAATAAAATGGGCTGTGACTGCAACACACACACACACACAGACACACACACACACACACACACACACACACTGACGTGCCACACCATATCAGTTATACTGCTGTGCCTACTCAAAACATCCATCACCCAAATAAGACCTGTTTACTGGTGGTCCTGTTGGGATCCTGACCATTGATTAACCAGGTAAAGGATCTATCCATCCATCCGTCTGCAAAGAAACAGATATATAATGTGTCCATCTAAACCACAAAGTGTGCCTGTGTGGTAAGTGGGGCTAATAAACTGATAGTGTAGATAGTGTAGGTGCACATGACGAAGTGGGTAGTCGGCATGTGCCCTATGATCAGTGTCCAGACGCATGCTGTAATTAGTGAACTGAGCTACTGTAAGAAGTTTCTATCACTGACACTGACAATGAAATCTGACAATGAAATCTGACACTGACAATGAAATGCACACACAAACAGCTTGTATCTGCATAGAAAAACATTGGCAATAAAATGAGCTACTCTTAAACATCTTAATGCTTCAGCATACCAAGACATTTTGGACAACGCCATGCTTCCAACTTTATAGACACATTTTGGGGCAGAAACTTTTCTATCCCAGCATGACTGCACCCTAGTGCACAAAGCGAGCTCCATAAAGGCATGGTTGGATGAGTTTGCTGTGGAAGAACTTGACTGGCCCACACAGAGCCCTGAAATCAACCCCATCCAACCCCATTGGAATGAAATGGAACAGAGATTGCAAGCCATGCCTTCTCCTCAAACATCAGTATCTGTACTTATTAATGCTCTACAGCAGAGGTCCCCAACCACTGGTTGGTACCAGGCCACACAGAATAAAAAAAGTCGTCCGTGACACAAAAAAGGTTGGGGACCGCTGCTCTATAAAACACTCCAAAACACTCCAAAATCTTGTGGAAAGCCTTTTAGGAAGAGTGGAAGCTGATATAGCTGCAAAGGGTGGGATCAGCTCCATATTAAAGTCTATGTATTTGAATGCAATGTCATTAAAGTCCCTGTTGATGTTATAGTCAGATGTCCCAATACTTTTGTCCATATATAGTGGATGTCAGACTACCAGCTAAGAAGAGGGAGGGAAGAAAGGAGGGAAACATTCTACAGTGTATACAGTGCTGACCACGCACCATGTATTTGAACTCATCAGCACAAACTGCTTTGACAGTCGAGATTATAGGTTCTAAGGTTGTGAGGGGGAAGCAAGAGGGAGGAAAGTGTTAGTGTTACTCGATATGTGTTCACCTGTGTACTTGCGTTGTCACTGACTTCTAAAACATCATTCACAGCCAATGTGTGGTTCTGATTCAAAGTTCACACCTAGCCAAGTACTGATCAAAAACCTGGTAGTGAGTTGAATTTGTGGGTTTTATCAAGGATGCATCAGGTGTGGAGATTTCCTAAATCCATTTGATTTTAAGTGACCATCATTCGACCCTTTCTACACATTTAAGATTTTTCATTGACTTTTGTTGTACTCCTGACTTAGCAAAACCAAACTGCTGGCAGCATAACAATCAACTTCCATAATTTATTCCTGCCATTGGGTTTAAATTGGTATGCATTGTGAAAACATGAAAAATAAATGAATGTTCAAGATTCAAGATTCAAGATTCTTTATTTGTCACATGCGTAGTCATACAAGTACAACACACAGTGAAATGCATCCTGAACCGCTCTTTACTGACTGTGCAAACATTATAAATATAAGTATAAATGTAAGTAAAATTTAACATTTAAAAAATATAAATCTGAGATTTTCTAACACAAATCTAAAGTAAGTGACTTAAACAAGGAGCACCAAAATTGTTTTTTTTTTTAATTTTTAATATGTTTTCATATAAATGTAGCAGCAATATGTACATTGGGCAAATGGAATGTTAAAGTGCATTGTGCCATAATGGCACAGCAATATAAAACAGAGTGAACAAACTGACCAGAGTAATGTAAGCAGTAGTGTAGCAGCATGTGATGTAATAATAAATAAATATGGTATGAAATGTGAAATAAGACAGTGAATATGGTATGGGTATGAATGTACTGTATTACATGTTAATTTTTTGCAAATGACTGTTATTTGAAAATACATGGTCTCAAGCCTTGAATCAAGGCTAAAGCCGAGCTGAGGTGTGATGTCAGAAAGAATGCTGCAGTCCCAAATGCAGATTAAGTGACTGCACCCTCCTATCCTTTAAACTCTGGACTCCCAAACCAGACTTGCTGGTGCTCACAAAAAATAGAGTTTGTACTTGATGTTCTGTGCATTGAAACACACCATGTGTTTGAATGTGTGTGTGTGTGTGTGTGTCTGTGTGTCTGTGTGTGAGGGCATAGGGAAGGGTTGGGGTAACGTGAGCTATGGCAGATTTGGATCTTGGGCATGATTGATGGCCTTACAAGAGAGAAACCATGACTTCATAATGTGACTGTCAAGAAAGATTCAGTGAAGGTTCACTGCACTGTGCCACAAACCTTCCATAAAATCAACTTTAATAACACCCTTCAGAGCTGCACATGCCTCAGGTACGCTCATAAACATGTGCACGCACAAACAGCTCTTGGCAGTACTGGTTTTGTGTCTCTCCGCACTTGTCAGTCTGGCAAAGAATCTTCACATTATAGTCATTTTCCACAACAAACAGTTTTAGAACAACTTTCTTCTTTTGCTGCAGTAAAGGTAACTGATCATACATGAAGACACAAGTTCAACAGCTGTCTTAGTGTGTGGAGTTTCATGTTAAGAGCACTGATACCATAACTAGTGTTTAGTGTTTATAGTTACACTATTTTGAAACCAAAATAGCAGTTTAAGGGAAAATATTTATAAAATTACATCAAGAGTGGGTGATATTCGGAACACCCGAACGCATATTTATACAATGACATACATACATGTGTTTCCCGCAATGGTTTTTAAATTCAGAATTCAACAATAAACTACTTGAAAAAAAAGTAAGTAAGTAAAAATATACTCAAGATAATAACATAATGAAATGTGTTAGCTGCGTGTTACTATGCAGTTTAAGAGGCTTCTTGTTGTTTATAAGCTAGTTATAAGTATGTTCTTTGTACCTACTACCCTTTCAAACCCATCTTATGCATTAAGTTTGGTTTGTTATTGTTGTTTTTACTTATTTTTACTGATGTCAGTGCCCTGTTACTTTAGAACCAAACTCAACTGAGTATAAGAACAAACCAACCAACTTTAAAGAGAATATAGAATAGAACCTAAAATAATAATGAATAACCTGTGCCTGTGAACCCCCTTTTAAGGGTGTAGAAGCACTGATAATAGGCCATAGAGAAACACATCATGGTGTAATATATCTTGATAATGATAACACCCTCCCACAGCTTAAATCCAGTGCTTTACTTTCAGCCCAAAATCCCCTTATCAATTTAGGCCCAGTGCTGTGTCGCAGCTAGTGAGAGAGAGCTCACATGCTTCCTTTTATTCATCCTACAAGTCTTCCTGTGGGAGCCCGGCTGAGCCACTTGCTCCATCTCCATCTATCCATCCGTCTGTTCATCCTCTCCTCCCTACATCGGTTTTCCCCAGGGTCCGCTGAGTCCAGGCATCTACAATGGCCTTATCACCACTCAACTTGTATATGGTCATTACCCATTCACACGGCCTTTTGTATGGAACAATTCTTCACACGCACACACACACACACACACACACACACACACACACACACACACACCACACATCCCTGCACTTCTTCCCGGATCTGTCTGCCCCCCGGATCCCATCTGCCCCCCCTGCCCCCACACACTCCCACGCACACACACACACACACACACACACACACTCCCACGCACCCACACACACACACACACACTCACCAAACCAGCTGTCCTAGAGCTCGAGTCCTAGTGGAATAAACAGGTGCTGAGCTTGTGCTGGCTTCTGCAGTCAGACGGCACATGGCAGAACTCATCGCCTCTGTCCAATCACACACACGCACACACACACACACACACACACACACACACACACACACACATGCAAACATAGATGCAGAAGAGAAACAACACCACTGAGTGGATTTTTCAGTTTTCCTCCCCTCATATTTAATTGCCTTTGCAGGATAATGAGACATTTATAGGAAAAAGCCACACTGTTTCAACACAACTATATCTGAATTAAAGGAGGAAAAGTAATAAACTTTTAACAAAACTAATGAAATTTGCAGCTTTCACAGTAAATGAGTTGTTTACTTTCATTTGCCATTATGAAGTTTTCTGTAAAGAATGATTCACCTAATAATGACTCAAATGTCACATTTCATAAAACTGAGCAACTGTCACTGAATGGGCTGTGTGACAAAAAGGAAAACAAGAGAGGATGTGAAAATATACACTAATGCTTCTCTAAAATAGCTGAAAGGAAGGATATACTGTTTTAAGAGAGGAACATACACTGTGTATAAATATACAGTACTGTGCAAAAGTGAAAATTATGCTTTAAAGCTATTTACTACTGGGCAGTGGTGTAAAGTTAGTGTTAAAACACTTACATTACAACAAATACAAACAACATTAATACAGTAAATGGTGGTTTTATGTGGCAAAGTGTTCGCTGAACCATTTCCAGACCTCTTTCCTCACGGAAGCCCAGTTTTACTTGCAGCTCCACCAAATTCCTGGTTCGGCTCTTTTTACTACAGGAGATTAAATTAGGTGAGTTGATTATGGAATTTTATTCATTCACCCAGTGACTGGAGGCCCTGAACAGAAACCTGGATCCAAACCTGTGTTCTTCTGACCAGCTCACAGAATATCCACTAAAAATATCTAAAAATCTTGATCCTTTTTTTTTTACTGCTTTCTTGTTTGTTTGCATTTATTGTAATATTCAGCTGTATCTTTTTTCCTTAAGCTATAAAGTCCAACCTTTAGAAGTTTCATATCACCTGTTTAACCAACTCTAATTAACACGCTGCGAAAGCTTTATAGTCCTGAAATTGTACACTCTCATGAGAGGTGCTTCTCAGGGTAGAAAAGTTGGTCACTCCAAATCTTTAGTACCTTATTTAACACAAACATAAATGTTATGTTAATTAGTTATATTCATTAGTTCAGTATTAGCTTTCAGGTAGTTAGTTAGCTAGTTAGTTGGTTAGCTACCTGCATTGACTCTAGACAGCCACAAGTTTTTATTTGCTCATGGATAAATCAATGAACTATGGATAAATCAATGAACAGAAATGCAACAAAAGCAGCAGCAAAGTGGATAAATAATTCCTTTAAACATGGTGTAACACGGACATCAGGGATGAAAACTGGAAACTGTGTTCTGCCTTCATTCACAGGACGAAGATAATGTTATGTCACGGTGGCGGGGGTTAAGCCCCCGGGACCGAGAGCTTACATGGAAAGCATGGCAGGCAGGACTGCGGAACTCCATGTTGATATGTTTATTCAAAGAAAAGCAAAGCAAAAGGCACGTGGGCCCAAAACAGAAAATCAGGTTACAGAGACGTGGTTCAGAAACGTGGCAGGAACAGGGCAAAGACATACAGCTCAATAAAGACGAAAGACCGACATAGAAACACAGGCAGACTGAACTTAAATACACCAGCACATCAGGGACTAAACAGGACACAGGTGAAACATAAGGAACACGTGACCTGGGCAGGGAACAGCATACAGGTGACAGGGGCCAGACAGAGACAAAGGGGACCCCTAATGGGTCTTCAGGGGAACACAGGGACAGAGACACAGGGCAAACAGGAAGCACATGAAGTGAGAACAGGCACATGGAACATGACACGTACATAAGCAGAGCAGAAACAAACCCAGCCCCAGAAACCCAGAACAGAAACAGCAATGAAAAACAAAAACAGAAAACAGAAAAGCGAAACGTGGCATGTTACTGGATTATTAAAAGTAATAAAGACATTCTGATGAAAATACACAATTTTTTCAATAAGAACGTTTCATTAGGGTCCAGTTTGAAAAATAATGATTCATTATAATCATCATAAAATGAATCAGGATTCATTATGTTAATTGTTTGACATGCCAAATGCTAAAATAACCTTTTAGATGTTAAAGCTTTGCTGCTCAAAGTTTTCTATGTATCATGCAATATTCATACACAGAATAAGAAAATAGTAGCTAAAGGTTTTTGTTGCTGTTGCTGTGGGTTCATTGTAAGATGATAAGAGTGAGTGATCTGGAGATTTTGTCTATTGGTTAGCATAATCTAAGGTCTTCAGTGCTTCAGCCCATTCATGCGGTGAAATTCATTCACATGGAGGGTTTAGTCCAGTACTACACTGCTGCACTTCATGTTCGCACGGTTGGCTGAGGTTTGTTAATGGGAAAGAACTGTTTGGAGTTTTGAATAATAATTAAAACACAGTATTAAAATGTCAGAACACAAATATCCATCTTGCTTCTCTATCAAACTGGAGCGTCTGAATAATGATAGGCTCTCGATCTTGTTAACGCTCCTGCATTTTAATTGCGTTTTGCATGGCTGAGTAATTCATTTCTGTTTATTTTATTTTTTATTTTTTTCCCCTCATCTTTTCAACCCTACTACTACATGAACAGAATGTTAAATTGCTCCAAACTTTATAGGACTGCAGCAATATTTGCGTTATGCATTATGTTAATATGGTTCAGTATTGGATGTGTAATTTAAAGGAAAAGAATTTACAAATGGCCATTGACATTTGTTACTGTATGAAGTATGCATGAAGCCGCTGATTGTAATTAAAAGCAATAAAATCTTGAAAGTTCTCATCTCTGGTACCGTTTTAACTGTGGCCTGTTGTAAATTCAGCACATTCACTCATGTGGTTCTCCTCTCAGTGGGATAGTCCTGAGAAAAAAGCAGTTATAATGTAAATCTGTGCTAGAGCATATTTAAACAAACATACAAAGACAAGCATAGACACAGATATGGATACATAGACTAATATATAGATGCATGGGTTTACACTGCCATGACTGTGAGTCCCGGTCTGTGCTCTGATCAGAAGTCAATGAATCTATGAGCTCACTAAAGTTTGTTGTTTCTTTCAAATCAATTTCTGGATGAACAAAGCATGAAGAGTGCAAAATAATGTGAAT
The DNA here is from genome assembly GCA_037974465.1 of Brachypetersius altus. NCBI lineage: Eukaryota > Metazoa > Chordata > Actinopteri > Characiformes > Alestidae > Brachypetersius > Brachypetersius altus. The sequence continues at coordinate 3,134,737 of JBBPDB010000128.1, forward strand.
ACCTACTATTACAAAAGTGCCCATAAAAGTGCCCAGGTGTCAATTTCCTGTCCCATACATTCTGAAATAAATCCAAAAATTTGAGTGAATGGCACCCCAAAACATATGAGCATGAGTGGCAGGAGAGGCACAACATCGACTGCAGACAGGGCTAACGTTTGGGGAAAGTTTTGACAGTTTTAGGTTTGTCCAATGGGTGCGATGTAAGATTTGACATTGCATCAGACTGTGCCTAGCACATACTGAAGTGTTATGGACTCGCTCTAAAATAGATAGTCACATGTCCTCTGTGATGTTTTCACCTAGATCAAGCTCCCAATTTAAGGCAGGAAGCTGTGAATGAACTTCCTGTGTAAACTTATTATACAAAATAGAAATTATCCCCCTGAAAGACCTTTAAGAGGTACTAACAGCCAACTTTAACTGCTAGTTTCATAAAGGTGACATTAGTAACCCTCATCCAAAGTTAGGTAATGTAACATGCTAGCATGCTATATTACTGGGACGGCTGGTGACCTGATGGTCAGGGAATTAGAAGGTTGTGGTTTCAACTCTCAGGACTACCAGTAGCATCACTGAGGTACCCTTGAGCAAGAGACCATCCCCACACACTGTTCCCTGGGTGCCTCATCACTGGCAGCCTACTTGGTGAATGGGTTAAATGCAAAGAAAGAATTTTGTGCTGTTCATACTGTGTAATATCATACCACCATGTCTGTGACCGACCGTCTGGCAAAAAAAAAAAAAAATGAACCAATAAAATAATAAACCAATAAAATAAACCCTGGTATGAAATTCACCAGTCATATTGGGTTCTGTGCGACACACAGATGATGATCTCCCTGACTTAAGGTTTCTTAGAATAAAAATTAATAAGTGGGCATATGAGGAAAAAAACTCGACTTTCATAAGTTAAAATTCGTCTGGCTTACATTGCAAAGGGTTTTGGCTAAGAAGACACTGCTGAGTCCACACTGATGCAGGCTTTGTAAAAGGCTGCCTATAATGTGCAGAGAGAAGGCTTTGAAACCCCAAAATGAGAAATGGGACACCCTACAGGCATGTGTTCCTCACAGGGGCACACCACAAGACCACAATGGCACCGGCTGGGATGGGAGGACAGATCAAAAGGCCCACTGTCTTTGTTTGAACTACAATACCCATAATCTTTCTCTGTCTGTCTACAGTGTAAACTGGAGTTCCAGGGATGCATTTCAAAGAAGAGCATCTCAGCCAAGTGTGAGGGACCATGCCCCTGCCTGCCTGGACAGGACGTTATCAAACCACACAGTGAAAAGAATGGTGAGTCAAGTATGGGTTCAGCATTGCATTGTGGGTTTTTTAGTATGTTGGCATAATAGTCCCACCAGGGGACTGTAGAAGGGCAGTGTAACTAATAACTTGAGGCTATCTGCTGTTTTTAACATTATTGCTGCTATTGTATACGATTAATGGCACAATTGCTGTTGCTGCTGGACTGAAATCTGTACTTCTAGTACTTGAAGAGATTTAATCCACTACTACTTGAAGAGATTCAATCCATTCTCCATTAATAACTTAATTTTTCAATGCTGCATTTATTTGATGTGAAAAAAGTCATATTATTTTTTCACTTTGTTTGTGTCACCAGTTACCTTTTTGAGCAAGAAAAAAGAGAAATTGGAACATTTTTTATTTTACCATAACTGATGAAATAAATATGCTAAAAGCCTTTAATTTTTAATGTTAGTTAACACTTGTTCAGAGGCTTCAGCAGTATCCAACAATAAAGGCAGTATGGTGCTTCTTTTATATAGTAACAGAAAACATGGTAGCACATATCCAGTGGGTGACTTGGCAGTCACCTCTTTTCGGTCACCTCTGAAGTCTTTTAACATAAAAGGTTGAATCCACAAATACATTTACAAGTAGTAAAACAGTGATGCATTATATTTACTGCAATATATCAATAACTGGGCAAAAAGAGTGATGACTTTTACCCCCCTCTGCACCGTCCTGTCTGATAGTGACTCTCTGTGATTTTGTTTTTCACCATAGCAGCAATTACCAGAGCCAAACACCAGCAGTGAGGATTAATGCTGACGTCAGAGTAAATAGGAGTTTGCCATGCAGCCAGAGGACAGTAACTGAGCTGACTTCAGCTCTTCAGCTCACTTTGCGTGCGCTGGTGAACATATGTGAATGTTTGTGAGGTTTATGTGTGGCCGCTGTGGCCTGGGGCCCTTGTTAGTCCCAGTAAACGGTAAATTGAAAGTTTCAGAAACTGAAAACGAGATTTGGGAGGGAGAACGAGAGAGAGAGAGAAAGAGAGAGATACACACACACATTCATACACACACAGTGCGCAGTTTAAATGAGGACAGTCCGTACGTGTATGAGTTTTGCTGTGTTAGTGCAAGTTTTGATAAAGCACCCAGGAATAACGTGTATAAAATTCACAACCTCTTCCTCGACTTCACAACCTTCCTTTCCCCAAGGCGCTCCGATAGCCCTCTTACTCCTATCAAGTAGCGTGGAAACCTCTCTCTCTCTCCCCCCTCCCCTCTTTTGCTCCCTCATTTTGCTGGCTGGAGGCTGTGGCTCTAATGCTGTTAGTAAAGAAGGCCGTCTGCTCAGAGGATGAATCACACATCCTCTCTGCTTTCTATATCAGCTGCTGCTTACAGCAGTTTTATCATTCTCTCGTCCCTCTTTACTCTCTCCTCTCTCTTTCCTACCCTGTCTCTTTCTACCCCGTGTTTTCTTTCGCTTTCTCTTTCCTCCTCATTTTCACGTTCCCTTTTTTTACTTCTCTCCAGCCTCTCTCTCTCTCACACACAGACTTTGGCACTTGTTAAGAATTGCCACTCTGTTAAGAATTCCGATAAAAATGATTACAAAAATCAATCAAAAGTCACAACATTTGCATAGTTTAATGGTTGCCATGGCAACATCAGAAACCGGTACCCAGGTGACCTGCAGCTCCATTCCTCCTATTGTATTCTTCCCTTTTAGTCTCTTTTTCTTCGCCATTCCTGTCACTGCTGAAGTTACATTTTGCGTAATGTTGCAAGAGATATTTGAACATGTGTCAGATCTCCAAACACTGGCAAAGGTGGTGTTTACTCTTCTCTTTCTCTCCCTCTCACACCTTATCAGATGCTGCCTTTGTCTCTCTCTCTCTCTCTCTCCCTCTCTTTCTCTCTCACACACGCACACACACACAGATTCCCACAGTTGTGTTGATGTCTATATTTTAATAGACTCAAAGTACTGACAAGGAATGTAATTGGAAAAGCTTTTCGTGACTAGGATAAATCTGAATATATTAAGTTATAATTATGTCTCACACACACATGTCAAGAAAGAAAGTGAGAGAGAGAGAGAGATGGAGACTGAGAAGTCATTTAAATGCTCCCCTTTCACAATGGCTTTCTTTCACTGTCTCACCCTGCCCACTTTTTTACCCTCTTCTCCATTTCACTAATCCCCTCATCCCTCTCAATCACTGCTTCCGTCCAGTATGCACACACACACACACACACACACACACACACACACACAAACAGAGGACACAAAACCAGGAGTGTTCTATTTTGTATTTGTTTTCTTTCTTTGTTTTTTTCTTCCCTTCTCTGAGATGAGACGTTTGGGTGCAAGGAAGAATAAAGCCAGAATAAGGAAGAAAAAAAGGAAAAGAGAAAAAGGGAAAACAAATAAAGTTTTAAAGAAATCAGAGAGGAGGGAGGGTTGGCGGGTGTGTGTGTGTGTGTGTGTGTGTGTGTGTGTGTGTGTGTGTGTGTGTGTGTGTGTGTGTGTGTGTGTGTGTG
>JBBPDB010000128.1:3138645-3152015 GCA_037974465.1 Brachypetersius altus
CCACCCATCCAATCACACGACACGGACACTAACGAACATTCACTAGACACAGGTGGACACAATCATTAGATGCCTCGGACCATGTGATAATGCCATTAGCCGATCAAATCCGCCCAACAAATGGACTTCGCTTTCATTTTTTCACTTAAGGTGATTTTCAAAGCGAAGTGTGTGATGACTGTGTTGGTGACTGTGTGTGTGTGTGTGTGTGTGAGAGAGAGAGGGAGAGAGAGAGAGAGAGCGTGTGTTTCAACATAAAGACCTCTTTGGCAGGAAACGAAGCATGCAGAATGTTTATTTTCCCACCGTCTCTTTCTCGCTTTTCCTCTCTGTCTCACCCAAGAATGTTCTGGATGAATTCCAGCAGTCGCCTCCTCTATCCTCCAGCCACGAGGAGCTCTCTGACACACACTGACTCCTTACATTTAAACCATTTAATATTGAATAGAGCTTTGATAGAAAGAGAGAGAGAATGAGAGAGAGAGGCTGAGTGAGTGAGGGAATACGGATGAGAGCGAGAATGAGCAAGACAGATGGTGTGTAAAAGAGGTATAAAGGGAGAGAGTGACAAATAGAAAATGTAGAGGAACGAGGAATAGGGAGAGAAAGAGTGTGAGGTAAGAGAGTAAGAGGGGGGTTAGAGGCACAGTGAGGCAGCGAGAAAGTGTGTGAGAGAGAGAAAGCAAAAATAGAAAAGAAGTTGGGAGGCTGGCAGTAAGACATTTAAGAAAGAGAAATTCAAAGAGTAAGTGAGTATGAGAAGAAATTTAAACAGAAGGAAATGAAGGGCAAGAGAGAAGAGAGAGATAATGAGAGAGAAATACAGAGCCAACAAGAGAAAGAGAGACAGAGACAGACTAATTAGAGAGAAAAAAGAGGAACAGTGAGAGAAAGAGAGAGAAAAGTAATGTCTAACTGTTACATCCACAATCCAGTTGCACCCACTCAACACATGCTTTTATATTCTCACTTAACACAAATATGCTCACACACAAACACACACACATGCACACACAAAGAGATACCCCCACGTTCACTCATCCTGTCCTTGCACAGATAACCACGCACCCGCCTTAGTGAGTTTTGTTTGGCCAGTGTGGGTTTCTATGCTTGTTTTCAATTAGACTCTAATAAAGCCATAGAAGAGCAGGCAAATAGGAAGGCTTACAGTGGTGTTCAGTAAATTACTCTCATCCTCCAGCAAGAAAACACAACACATCTGTGAGGAAATCTATAACAACTGCTGCAAATTAAACTTTGTCTTCAAGTGTCTCTTGCAGATTGGGAGGTGCGTCACACCACTCAAGCTCAGTTAGCCTTAACTGAGTCTGGAGGAGTCTGGCATTATCTCAAGAGCATTAGTCTGTGAGGAGTTTGTGTGGCAGAAAATACAAACCCCATGCTAGACTATAAGCGATATTACGTTAACAGTACTCCACTTAATTAGCATTTAATCATTTATCATTAAATATTTGAGACAGTGAACCGTCTGAGGAAACAGATGGTTCATTAACAGCGTGCAGATTTAGTAAGCAGATTCCAAATCTTATACTGCAAATACTGAAGGAAGTGATGAGCTGAGACAGGAAATGTGTGTACAAATGTGCTTCTCTCAGCTTTAATATCTTTATACTGTAGCATTTCTGTTTGTATCATACTCTCCAAGTGTTTTGCTGTTAGAGCTATCTCAGATAATGGAAAAATTCCTGGAAAAAGGTCTAAATGTTTAGCGCCAAGCCACAATGGCAGGGGCTATTCTGTATTTAATGGTGCTGCAATGAACATTGCTTGTTTATTCCGATGAGCGTCCATATTTAGCAAAATGAGTTGGCAGTGGCCATCAAAATGTTGAGAGAGATTTGCTCAGAAATTGCACCCAGAGATTTTGTAAGGTTTTAAGACTTTGTGGATTCTGAGGTGACCTTCAGTTGGCCTGAGATGACCTTAGGTCGTTAGTTGGATGAGGCCAAAAGCCAGTCAAACTTTTGCTCTGCGTTTTGTAACTGCAGACCATCCGTTAGTATGCTAGGTAAGAGAGGGAGACTGAAAAATGGATGGTGAGAGGAACTTTGAGAAACTTTGAGGCAAGAGTTCTGAGAGGCTTTTGCCGGTTGCTAGGACCACCCTCACCCCCCGTTTCCCTTAGGGGCTAAGCACATGCATTGAAGAAGTGGAGGACATGGGGAAGTGGTGAGTTGCAAAAATACATCACAGTCTAGTTGATTTACAGTCTAGACTCTTAGTGACAATCAGTGTTGCCTCCTAAGTGGACAGTTTGATTTCACAGACGTGTGACTGACTTGAAGTTACATTGTGTTGTTTAAGTGTTCCCTTTATTTTTTGAGCAGTGTTCATTACATCCATCTGTAAAATACTGGGTATAACTACACACATAACACTGTGCTTGGGTACATAATCATAATCATTCATCTGGACGTAAGTGTATTTTCTGCTTGTGAACATATGCATGCATGTACAGTGGCAGCAGTATGCAACGTTTATGCAAACCAGGTTAAATGACATGTAAAACACACATGCACACATCCTCTTCAGATAACACATGTTACTTTTTCATATTTTAATGCATAATTGCTGCATACACAAATGTTTCTTTTTAATGTATGCCCAATTTCTTAAGTAAATAAATCAGGTTATAAAATCAGCGTAAAAGAAATTGTTCAGTAAAATTAGCAGGAATTGTGTATTCTCTGGCATGTCAGCTTTTTCTTCATTTAAAAATCAAGTTGACGACCTGAACAAATTAGTCTGGCCCATGGAGACCCGGCCTTGTATCTAACAGGACTCCTGTTGCTAATATTCTGGTGCCAGATACCCCAGCACACCTTCAGAGCTCTTGTGGAGTCGATAGGTCAGAGCTGTTTTGGCATCAGCTGTTTTGGGACCAACACTGTATTAAGCAGGTGGTTTTAACATCATGGGTGTGTGTGCATGTGCTCATGTGTGTTTATGTGTGGGTGTTTGTGTCAAAAGGTGTTTGCATGGGTGATACCAATGCCATATGGAACTGTAGCTGCGTTCATGTGCATGGCAGGTTAACCACTGATCTGTTGCCATCATGTGCATGCACCCCTGTATACCCCACCTGTTACCCAGACAACAGCTAGGAGGTAAACACGGTAACCACAGCCGTTTGGTCCACCAGAACCAGAATGTTCATGATAAACTTTCGATAAAGCGTAGAGACAAAATATACAGCACACAAGGAATTAGCATGCAAATCGACGAGGGTCTTTGGCGCTGGACTGCAGTGAGCCGATGGCTCATGTGTGGGCTGCTGAATCATAATTTTGATCCGTTTTTCTCCTTTATTCACAAGGGGGAGGAGGGTGTGGGTTTAATCTCAGCAGTGTTTGAAAAGAAGGCGTTGAACAGAAGAAGGCTTCATAGTCGAGTGGATTCCAACACAAGCTAATTATAAGTTTGCAATAATCTCATCTCTTGTTCAGGTCATTGTGCAGCCTGTAGTCCGCCGGTCTGTTTTATTCCTAATTAATCCAGACTAAATCCAGCATGTTTAGCCTCCATTAGAGAAGAGATTATTTCAGCTTGACTCCACTTTAGAAGCAGATCATTACTGTACTGCACTCCAGTTCAAATATGTGTGCGCACACACACACACACACACACACACACACACACATTTATATTATCCCATGTGTAGTCCTAGTCTCTGTTGTTTGGCATGTGAATATAATATTCAATTAGCTAATTTTGTACTGTAAATGGAAAAGAAAAAATCAGAGGTAGGGAAGCACAGAGCACGATACAAACATCTTTAATGTGAATAAAAATGATTTTTTTTTAAATCACTTAAATCATTCATGCATAGTTCAGACAAAAGCTGGGTGAGAGCGAACAAGGATTTATCCCATGGACTTGATGGATCAACACAAGCCTGATGGGGCCTGACTTAATATCTGACATAATATTTGACTTCAAGCTGGGCTCCAGCCAATTTTTAGGCCTGTCTTCAGGCCCAGGCTGGAACTGTGTTTGTTCTAATCAGTGCCAGCATCAAGGGGAGGCGTTTGAAGACATTGCCCACACCTAGCGAGTAGCCACGCCCCCCTACACCCTCTAGTGTCGCTCATATTAATATAGTTTATGAACGACAGTGACCCCTCCCATAGTCAGTTAGATGCCAGCCAGGTAGATCCGCTCTGATGCTGGCCCTGGTTCTAATTACATTTTTTATGTAGATTTAACATATATTGGGGAATTGTTTCTCCCTCTCTCTCTCTCTCTCTCTCTCTCTCCCTCTCTCTCCCTCTCTCAGAAACATACTTTTTGACCACATATGCCCTCTGTGTATTGCCTTCCTTCCTCATAACTTTAGCTGCATTCAGAATAGCTCTAGAGTTAGAGGGGTGAATGCTCCCTTCAGTGAAACCATGGCTGCTGAGCCTGTTCAACTGCATAAGGTTGTGCCTTGTGCTCCTGTACTGATACTTCAGAGGCACAATTATAAATGTGCAATAGGGCATTAACTTTGGGTTTTGGGATCCTGCTATTATGACTGACTTTTTAATTAATTAAATAATTTATATTCTGATTCAACTCTAAACAGCACAGAACACAGATCACTGCACAAAATATGGTGATGACTAATATGAAATGATGATCATATGTATCATTGATCTTTATAGGCAGGTATTTGAGCTTGTGTGTGAGTGTGTGTGTGTGTGTGTGTGTGTATGTGTGTGTGTGTGTTTGATTGTACTATAATTGGTATAGTTAAATTATGCAGAAATGCAGTGAAATTCTCCTTTAATCCATAAGTGATAGGTTTAGTGAATGTCAGTTTTGAAATATGGATACCTCCCCTTTCAATCCCCACTCAAATCAAGCCCTGGTTGTTAAAGCCACTGGGCACTTAAGATGCTTCGTTTGAAGACATTCTAGCAGAATCTTCACTTAGAAATTAGTTCAGGTTTTCTTCATTTCCACAGCATTAGCTGAGGCATATTTTCTGAGCAATATTTATCCTGGATGTGGATTTGCATGAAGAGCTTTAGAGTGTTACAGTATTATGTGGATGAGCCCAGTGGTGGGTATTGCAGATTAATGTTAAATTCATCATTATGTTGCCTGGTTCCTGCTTGTACATGTCTCAAGGTACTCAAGCTGTTTACCCAACTTAAAAGCAAAAGATGGATCAGCTGCAGTGAGAACTTTGTCATGTTTAAAACTTGGAAATGCAGAAGAGAGTAACTTTAGGCCATTGTACTCCACTGCGACTTTATCAAAATCTTCTCAATTAAAAGTGGAAGTACAGAGACAAAATATACTGACGTTTATAACAGTAAAAGTTTAAACAAGTAAATATAAAGTTCTCTTTATTGGTGGTGTGTTGTCTAACTGGTAATGCTAGTCTCTGCCTAAGGATGAATTAGCATAGCTGTGAGCAATTTGTCATAAATGTAATTGCATAGTGCTTTCATAATAGAGAAAGACGACACAAATATGTTCAGCTGATGCAATTAACATATGCATTCACATCTATCAATGTAATTACACTAAGTCAAGGTAATTAAACCTTTTATGTCACTCAAAACTACATGAGTGAGTACGTTTTGTGCAGCCGATTGCTTCAAATGAGTTCCCCTCAATTCTGTGCTTTGTAAACACTTGGCTAATAGCAGGAGGGGGAATATTGTTATTGAAAACCTTTGGACGGCTCCATTTATAGACTTTCATTTATTGCATTTAGCTGACATTTTTTTCTAAAGCAACTTCCATTCCCTGACTACAGGGGGCAGTCTCCCTGGAGCAACTTTTAAGGGTCTTGCTCAGGAACCCAGAGGTGGTGCTGAAGTTAGGATTTGAACCCATGACCTCTTGGTCCAGTTTCCTACCCTCTCCTCAGAGTTACTAGTTTCATTAACTTAAAAAGAAGAACCGGTTGAACACATTCAATAGATTTACTCTTGTGTAACTACTGGATATGTTTTCTTTACTCAGTCAAATGAATAAACATATTACGGTGTCCAGCGCATGCTTTTTGTACGTCCTATACTTTAAAAAGAAATGGAGAAAAGTGCAGACTCCAAGCTGTTAATACAAAATGTAAATTGAACGCATGTGTAATTCATTGCATAACTCTCAATAATACATTTCCACCACCAATGTTCTGGTCTAGAACATCTGATCTAGAACCGCTTCCACACCTTTTCACACCTTTTCACCATCAAACCACTGGTGCCGATGCCAAAAGGGTCGACATAATTGCTTGCCCAAAAGTTGAAATCCCTGACATCAGTGGCCATGAAATGGACCGCTGCAAAGAATTTGCTTCAATTTTGATAGATTTATATTACATTTAAATTTATGAAAAAGCAATCAAAGCAGATGTGATCTCGCCACCATTACTTTATCCCATGGAAATTACCCATTACTTTGGACTTTTAACTTTCTGTTAAAGAATGAGGAAATGATTGTCCTTATGAACAGATATACGAAAGCATCAAGCTCCTGAACGGAACAGTCTGTGACTGGGAAATATCGTTCGCTCATTACAATTTTTTTAAATGACAAATGGTTTTGGCACTGGGATCCCTCAGTATAATTTGACTTTAATGTAATGAATGAGAATGAAAGGGGGCCGGTGAATGAATAAGATGTGTTTAGTTTATTTAGCATTTTGGGGCCAACTCCACACTTGGTTTTCCGTGCTGATGGATCCACAGTCAGAGTGGCAGGTCTGTAATGTTCTAAGTGCTTGGTGTTAAAACAAAATAATAATAATAAAAAATGAACTGCTTCAGGGCTAGTGATGGTTGTCATAGCGATTAGAGTCAGCGTTTCCGTTAACTGCGGCCCAGGGGTACGCCTGTCTGCTTAGCACAATTGGTGATGGGCAACCATGGATTGTGACAATCCAGCCAGTAATTATGGCAGCTTCTCTTCTCTGGTGTCAAAGAAATAAAATAAAATAAGGAAGGCTACAGAAAGTGGTGGAATAATCATCCAGTTCACAGCTTTCTATTAGCGTTAAGGAGATTCTCTGTAGTAATCTCTCTATGCTATCAGTCGCTTTCAGCAATGTGCCCTTCATAATCTTCAAAAACTAGATGGAATTTTTCATTCCCACAGTAGTCTAATTTATTACTGTTTTCCATAGCGACTCATGGCGCAGCTGCCAAGACGTTGAATATGTATGATGATAAATGTATGATGAATACAGAAGACTCAACTGATTCTTCTTTAGATGGCTTGTCTGATTGATGACCGTGGGTTTAGGTGGATCGAGGCATTCCGAATACATTTTCTTGGCTCTCTCCATTGTGGGTATGATGTTCTTTGAAGCAGGTTGTAATGCAGCGTGTCCCATGCTGGGCAGAAGATTCTGTTTGTGTGTGAATGTATGTGTATGTGTGTGTATGTATGTGTGTGTAGCTTTGTTCATTGTCTGGCTGTGAGAGAGGGGAGGTAGTTGGACTTGTCTGATAATCATCCTGTCTTGGCTAGACTCCTGTGTGTGTGTTATGTGCCAAGTGTGTGTTTGTGTGCCTGTGTGACTCTATGTGTGCGTCCCGACTAGGCTGCTCTGTTTGGCTTTCAGCTGGTGTTGTTTTGGCCCTGGCATTAGTCTCTACCTGGCAGTTTTAGATTTTTGGTGTTTGCCAGGCTTTATTCTGTAGTGTGGCACATAGAATTTGTCTTTCAGCCTCAACTAATATTTCTTCTCTCTCTCATTATCCTCACTTTCTCCTTTCTCTCATTGTCTGTATTTATTTCCTGTCCTGTCCTTCATTTCACTCGCAAGCCTTTTTTCTGGACTTTACGCTTTCTACTCTTCTGATTCTCTAACATCACTCACTTTTAGCCTTGGGCTCAGTGGATTGTGAGCATTGCTACAACTGTAAAAAAATGTTTTTGGACTGAAACTCGTCAGTTGGTTTTTGATGTGTTGGACATGAGCGCCCAAACCTTTTTGGTTTTCTTCACTTAATTTTCTATCTGACACTCTTTAATCTCCTGCTCTCTCTTACAGTTTCTAGTTCATGAGATCTGACTGGTACATATGTTCTTTAAAAAAACATCTAAAATGGTTCTAGGAAAAAACTTTCACTCTAATAAATAAGAATGCCAGAAAGAGCTATTTGTTAAGCACAGAAAAACTATTTTGGTACCAAAAAATATTTAACTGCAAGGCTCTTTAAAGAACCATTAAATGAGATGTGTGAGCTTAAAGGTTTTTCTATTTAGTTTAAAGGACATCCACATAATGTAATGGCTCTTGGAGTCTTTTTATTGTAGAGAATATTTTAATACCTTATAATAAAACCTTTAATAGTGATTAAATGGTTCTTCTGTGACATTACTCCAAAAAACCCTTTGAAAGAGTGCCCATTCATTGCAAATTTATTATAAACACCTACCATAAAGCATTGGCGATCATTTTAGCATCTGGGAAGGCATCATTTCCAATATTATTTTGTTTTGTGTTCAATTGATCTGTTGAAGTTAAACTTTAAACTGATAGATACTACAGGAATGGAAAATGCACATTATCAACATCTACCACCAATCGAACACTGCTACAATCAGCTTGTAGTCAAAAATCAAGCAGCATTCAGCAAGATCACTCAATATATGAAATCTCTCTCAGCATTACTGTTTAAATATTCTGAGCTATATTATGTACAGAGGGGAAACGTGTGGAATCCCTGAAAACTAGTTTGAGAATGACTGGGCGAGAGGATAACCATCACACATTGTGTACACATATACAATTTTGTCAAACACAATCTACATGGAAGATGTACACAGATTTAATGACCATTTTCCATTAATAAGCAAAAGTGGGGTGATAAATAGATACTGTCAGGAACTATAAACCTACATCATGTACCTGTATGGTAGCTGTGGTGGGAAAATGCCCAATAAGTGGAGGCACAAAGTAGCCTGTATTTAAAATGCATTAATAGAGATCTTTAAAAGAGTTTTCTCTTTCTGCTGTTTAGGTCAACGTGAAACTAGAGAGGTTTTGGTTAGATGTATTCTATCAGCAACAGTGTTTTCCAAATGTAGTTCTCTCATCTACCGGTGCTGCATGGTTTTGCGTTTTCTCTTAACTCTCACACGCCTCATTCAGAAAAGTATGGATTAAAGAGTCAGGAAAACATGAAGGCGTGCAGTGCACACGGGCCTGTAGGCCTGCAGTGCTCTGTGGTGTTTTAGGGGTGTTCAACAGGAGCATTAATAAGGAATGAGTGAGCATTATAAAAGTTCAAACACATAAAACGATAAGCTTCAGGCTCTCTATTCCAAAAATATTAAATAAATAAATAAATAAATAATACATGCTGGTACAAAATCAGCATGGTTCAAATATACCTGTGTGGATGTTTGTATGTGTATCTGTGTGTAGATTCATGTCTGAGCAAAGGCCATTTCAATAGAGGTTTTACTGCACTTGGTCTGAATAAAGGTGCTTGTTGACCTCTTTTAGCCTTTTTTGGATCCACCTAGAAAACATTTTGCGCTATGACAGATTATTTGTGTTTATAGCTTCCAGAAACAGAAAGTATAGAGACTTTTTATATAACGTTGACATGTTGGTCCATGTATCATTCTTTTTTGTATACTGTATAGTAAAGTTGCAAAAAGGTGGTGCTTATTCTATATTTTTTAAGAATTTTAAGTTTCAGTCATTTTGATAATTTTCATTTTGAATTTTAAATTGATAGGATTTAGCTTAGAAATATAGAATTCCACTGGAAAATTGTACTATTACATTTCCTAACTAAACACACAGAGGATATACCAAGGAAAGTTTTTTTGCCGAATCCATTCTTCTCTTTATCTTCTATGATTACAAGCAAGTTGTATTTAGATATCTTTTATAATCTCTTTTTCACTGAGTCAGTTATCTTTAGTTTCAGATCCTCAGTCAGGCACTTAGAGGAACTCATGGCTGTTGAGTGAGAGCACAGCACACTAAGAGGTTGGAAGGGTCTTGCTATGCTCTGGAATTGTTTACACTTGACCTGGATTAAGGACTAAGGGAAACACTTAAGCCCCGAGACCTCACAAAAACAACACCAGTAGATAATTTTCAATGTATTCTATTCATTAACTGCATTCTGTTCATTTTTCTTAATAATTTAGCACTAAAATGCATAAAAAATATAATGCCACAAAAAGCTGTGAAGTCCGGACCTCGTTCAACACGCCCCCTCGTGCTCGAGCTGGGTTGTTTATGTTTGGGTCCGGTGCTTAGCCACTCAGCACGAGTACAAGTGGGCATGGCAGACCTGGACATCACAAAAGCAAAAAAAATGCAGAGGGCATGTACAATTTGCGCGTTTATGTGGGGGGGTCCATGAACAATTATTGGTTCGGTTCTCAGAAAAAAATCTGCAATGGACTGAAACCGCAACCGCTGCCCCGCATTAATGTGGGGGTTTACTGTATCTAGTTAGACATTTTGATTTTTTAAATTTTATTTAATAGTTGCATCTGTTAATTTTATTTTTAAAAAATGCATCTGCTTAAAACAAATTCAATAATTGTGCCAACCAATCACAGTTCACAGCCATCGACTGCCCTCTAAGCGAGCTATCTGTAATGTCATTGAAGAGCGCCCTGTCCATTTTGTGAAAAGGTCAGTGGTGGCTGCAGAGCAAGCTAGCAAAATAGTTAAGGTTCCGATGGGGGTGACAAGTGTGGCAGAGGAGCGAAGCGGGCACAGTGGCACTATCTGCTAACGGCGCCTTAGGCTAAACAAGTCTGAGATATGCTGCTTTAAAGAAATGTTTTTATCACAGAGATGTCTGAGTGCGAAGAATCTTTTTAAATTCCAAAGAACCTGCAGAGAATGTGAAGTTTGTTTTTCCTAGAACTATGCATCCAAGCCAATAACTATTCAGGAAACTCTCTTTTTACGAGAGTGATTACATGCACTGGTACCATAGGTATTCTCCATCAAATAGCTTAAACCAGCACCTTAAATAGCTATTTCATTGAAATAAAGGTTCCTAAAAGGTATTGACTTGAATTTGTGGTTATTTAAAAAAATCAGTATTTGGTTCTTTTGGTTCTATTTGGTTCTTCATTTCTTACATATCCAGAAAGATTTTGATCTTTTGAGAACAAAGCAGTTGTCTCTGGTTTACCGCTGTACTTTCTGATCTTAGTGTCTTTTCTCTGAGGGAGAACATGGAATTGTTTTGATAAAAAAAACCCTCTTTGCTTTTTTCAGGGGTAGTTATTGTTTCCACTACAAATGTATTTGAGTTTTAATAGCTGTGAGCAATCCATCTCTGACACTGTTTTTGCGGTGCTTAGGAAGTTAAACTGTAGGCTAGAATGAGGATCTGTGGGTTTATAATGGATGGTGGCTTTCCAAAGAAAGTCTTGTGATTTATTTGACATGTCTAAAAAAGTTATACTAGAGCCAGGGCATGCAGGGCTCCATGAATGCTGTAGTACTGCTCGAACCATGACGAAAAATGGAGTAAGTAGTTCATCAACTATGCTGCTACATTGACATTGTTAAATTAAAACCTCCATTCAAATTAAAACCTCCAGGTGTCCTTTACTTTGTGGGATCATTTCATAGTGAACGGACCAGTGTGCTCCAAAATAAATAATAAAATATAGTCATGTCTACATTACAGTTAAGAAAATTTATTCCCTCTCAGGAAAGTTGCTTTGTTCAGACACCAATAATATGAATCTGTCTTTCTATCTCTGAAGTTTTTCTTACCTTACTTCTGTTGTAATTTTCCTTCCTGCCTGACTTTTGTTCATTTTGCCCAATTCATCTCTCGCGGAATGCGGACAGTTGAGGTGCAGCGGGCACACAGAGGAAAAAGGTTAAGAAATCATTGCATTGTTACGTTGTCTTGTGATTCATTTAAATCGTGTTTGTTTCTGAGGTGAAAACAGAAAACAGGGTGTATAACATAACATCTAAAATGTTTTCAGAAATGGCTTATACAGACAATGAATTCTGGATTGTACATCTACATAATTGTGTTTTCCACCCTTCACAATACAAATTCCCAGCCCTCATCATACACTCTTTAATTTGAGGAACTGATGGGGCTCTTTTGTAGTGTAATTTTGCTTATTGGTGTTGTGCACACCTCCTTAAACCTTTACCCTTACATTCGTGCATGACATTTCTGAAGCTTTAATTTGTTTTGGTCCCGGAATGCATTCTGTCAGCAGAAACGTATGATTTCCATTCCCCTCTCTTCTCTTGTCGAGGAGCAATCCTCTTAAAGAAATGGTGGTGCATTTTGATATTTTGTCTAACTGTGACTGAAATAGTACTGTGTGTGTGTTATTATGGATAAGTACATATATAAACACATGTGGCCAAAAGTGTGTAGAAACACAATCAAACCTATATCAGATATGCAAGGCCTTTAAAAACCATTGCCCTTATGGAGTTCAACCCCACCCTGACCACCCTTGTGGCTCTTTGCACATGCATCCAGGAAAAACCTTCTTGAAACTGTTGGCACAACATTTAAAGCATGTAATTGTCCAAAATGTTGTATTAACATTACCCTCCTCTGGTGGTTAGTTCAGTCCTTGTGCTGATGTTGCTTTCAGAGGCAGTTTGGAACTCTGCACTGAGTTATGAAGTGAGTTATGTGTACATTTCAGCACTTATCCGCTCCATGCTTTTATGTGGTGTACCACTTCGTAGTTGTACTGTTCTTGATCCTAGATGCTTCAGACAGTGCAAAGACATGCATGTAACGCTCACCTGTCAGACACACAATATTCAGCACCCTGATGAAAGAAGTTTTGACACTTTTATTGTTCTGTTTACAGCATTCCTACAGCAGAATCAGAAACCTTCATATATTGCCCCATGACAGATGAGGAATCTGCACAAAGGAGGATTTACGTGCAATAAAGTTTCTGCTAACAAGATTGTGTTAACACTCACAGATCTGTGTTCAGCAAGAGACAAAAGAAAGACGTTCTTCATGTTTGCTCTGATATTTCATAACACATTTTTAAAAAATTGAGTAAAAACATTTCTGGGTGGCTGCACGGCATTAGAGATGAGTGAGAGAGGAAGAGAGCGAAAGAGAAAAATCTAATGGTTTTTATGGAGCTCAGTTCACAGTGCATGGTCATGGTGTGTGTGTGTGTGTGTGTGTGTGTGTGTGTGTGTGTATATATGCTCTTGGCTGGGACTGGACTTTGGCAGATATAGAGTTGCTTCAGGCCAACTGGATCTACATTGAGCCACCTGCTCTAGAGATACCGCACCTGGTCAACTCTGTGTGTGTGTGTGTGTGTGTGTGTGTGTGTGTGTGTGTCTGTGTCTGTGTGTGTGTCTGTGTCATTCTGTATTTCTTACAGTGCTCTTTGTTGAA
>JBBPDB010000128.1:3176039-3194325 GCA_037974465.1 Brachypetersius altus
TCTCTCTCTCTCTCTCTCTCTCTCTCTCTCTCTCTCTCTCTCTCTCTCTCTCTCTCTCTCTCTCTCTCTTTCTCGCTATGTACTAGTGTTCTCAGTTTTATGCCTGTCTCTTTCTTCCCCACTCTTTCTCCTTCGCCCTCTCCACTGGAATGTTGATGTTCTGGGCTGAATTCTTTTCTGATTGTTCTGTTTGTTGTTTTGGGTTTTTTCTTCTTGTTTTCTTTTTTGAATTAATTTGAAAATTAATCTGTAAAACAGTTCCATGGGAAAATGTTTGTCTGAATAAATCTGGAGTCTGTCCTTGTCCACTTCCTCTCTGTCTCTTTTCATCTTTTTCTTAGCTTTCAAAACCAGTTGGGCTGATGGTGATTTTAGTAGTGCCCTTTCCTAAGTAGACAATAGTAAGTGAATGATGGATTTGCTTTAATTAAATCTGAAAATTCGTCACTTTAGGACCAAAATCAGCGAGTTGAGGACCAATCACATTTCAGTAAATACTGCTTACTGCTTCAGATGAGGATCTGAAAAAGATGCTCACAAAGTAAAACTGATAAGAAGTGTAACGACAACAGGGACCTTCCAAAGCTTGTGCTTAAAAATGTTTAGGTACAATGTGAACATTATGAACATTCTACTCTCCATCTGTAAAGCATCACATACTGATAATAAGCTACAAAACCTTCCCATTTTGAATTTTGAAACATGTCTACATGACCACAGTTTCAGCCTACAGTAGCTTAGCTGCTGTTTATTCTGACATGATGTGGAATGGTGTTATAGCAGACAGTCTGCAGCCAAATTTTAGATCACAAGATTCAAAGATTCCTGTCCAGAAGCAAATCTGTCATTACAGCCTTCCAAAGGGTCCTGGCATCCAAAAAGAGCTGCTGAAATATATTTTCAGCCCAGCTTGCTTTGTACATTTTATTTTTGAATGTGGTGTGCCTTATTTCACTTGATAAAGAGTCAGGCAATCAGAGAGAAGGTCATTTACAGTAGTTACTGAAGAAATTCCTAATAATTCAGAAAAATAATTTTTAGATTATCAACAGAATCCTAAAAATCGTAAATCATTCTAAATGCCTTAAAACATCAAGTGTGGTGTTTGAATATGCTTATAAATGATGTTTTGCACATTGATGGAATTTTTCAGTAGGTAAAAAACTTTTGCAGGTAAACTCACTCAACCAACAATTTCAACCACAAACTCAACCATCATCCCTGGCCCTGAGTTTGAGACAAGCATGATAAAGAACGTCCCACCAACTGGAATTATGACAAACATCAAAAGGATTGTTTTTTACACTTGTTAAAACTCACAATGACATGTTTGTTTCCAAAGTCATTGCTTGTCCATTCTATGAGAATGTATTTGTCATTTGAAGCCATTTTGACTGTTTTTCAGCACAAACAACACAGTAAAGTTTCTGTTTTTAATGATGTATCCCTTCCAGTGTGCAAAAACTTAACAAAACCGTAACAAAAAATGCTTACAAACATTCTGTATTTTCCTGTCATTTATTCATATCAAGTTTGGTATCTAAAAGTCTTATAAGATAAAGAGAGGAGTTTTAGAAGTTTATGAAAATGGGATTCATGGTGTTTTCGGTACATACAACCTTACAGAAGTGCAGTTTAGTAGTAAAATTCAAGGCTGATAGTGTTGATAATATAAATAACTGAGTAATCTTGCAATTATTCAGTATATTATTGCTATTATATTATTGCTATTGCTTATTTAAAATGCATACAGTATGCAATAGAAAACCCTTCACTGGACCTAATTTGCATGATATTTAAAACTGCACACCCCTATGAGCATCAGATTTCTGTCATTCAAATTGCAAATCTATTAGCTAATTTATTTCAAACAACTTTTTAGGTGTATTTTAAAATATAATTTAGGCAATATCATAATCGATCGTAATTGAGTACATGACCGATTCAGGGCATAACTGTAGAACATTTGCATTTACGGCATTGGGCAGACGCACTTATCCAGAGCGACGGACACAGTGCTTAAGTAGTCTACGTCTGTCCTTCACACCTGTAAAGATCTTCTGCTTTTTAACCCAATTACTACCAGCCAAGTTACACACCTTAATGAACCCTGTCAAAAAAGGTTAAGAAAAAGTCAGGGGCCAAACATGGGCCCTTTAACACGGCAGGCATGTGAAAATCCATCATAACATCCTTCTGAATGTCATCGATGATCGCCACACACTTGCACATTGATCTTTTGGGAAGGTACCACACATGTCTGATGCCTATCATTTCTTTGTGGCCTTTCATGCTACCAGGAGAGTGAGCTGGCGCTCTGCCTTCTCTTTCATCTTAATGTGGTATTATTGTTTTCCATTGGCTCCGGCCCACAGATCACTCATAGCTAATGTTCTCAAACTAGACACACGCCATCCAATCTTTTCTCTTCATTTGATAAGCTTTATTCATTCATTGATTTCAAAGGACTGACTTTATAGGCTTTGATTCATGAGGCTAGTGGAAAAATCAATTATTTCATAAATCACTCATTCTCTTCTTTTCTTCTCTCCCGGTCCTACCCCTCTACATCTCATCCTTTCTCTCTCTCTTCTCTGTTTTCCTATTCTCCATCACCCTCTCTTGCCCTCTCTGTATCTCCTTCTATTCTCAAACACCCCCTTCATTCTCCTATTCTCTCTCCCCTACTCACATATTGCTTTATTTCTTCCCCTTCCTTCTTCACACCATTTAGAAAGCTCTAACAGGTACTGTTGTCAGGGGAGGCCCTAGAATGCTCCCTCCATTCCAGAGGTGTTTATTGATGCGGGATTCTCTAAATTCCTCTGTTCCTTAATGGCCATCTCCCCTCCTGACAAAAGCAGCTGAGTGCAGGCGGCAGCACTGTAGCCATTTTTTCTTTTTTTTTGAAGGTGGTGGCTGGGGGATTCCCACCATCTGGAGTGTTTAAAATGCCGGTTTTCAACATGTCACATTTTTTTTTCTAGTTTTCAAGCCCTGTCAGAAAATAAAGAGACGTTTTAAAACATCCCTGAGCGAGTGGCGGACAGATGCAGCATATGCCAGCGCTTGTGTTTTCTCCAGAGAAAGATGCAGCAATTGTTCTCAGTCTGCTTTATTTAGCTATTATTAGCAATTATCTTGCAGAAGGATAAAGGGGATACTAAGACTGGAAAATAATTAGGCCAGGTTCTTTTAATATAGTGATAGCTGCGATTCTTCCTCAGATGCTTTATAGGGGTGAACTGTTCACAAAATATACAATTTACCTGTACATTTTGTATGCATTTGGAGCGTTGGGAAATAACTATTATGTTAATGTGTTAATGGGTTAATATTAAAGTGTTGAGAAACGAGTAATATTTCATAAAGCACTATCCTCTAATATAGATTTATGAGGAGTTCTCTCTGCTTTTCCTCTGTTTTGAAGGTCTTCCCTCATTGTAGGCTTGCTAAAGGTTGCTTCATGCTGTATAATCAGTGGATTGAGTGCTTTTTTTTGCTCAGGCCTTTTCATGCTGAATGCATTGTTGAGTTTCTGTGCCTATTGAATTTAATGAACACTTCATAGAACCTCTCATAAACAAATTAATGGACAACTATGAACAAACCTTTAGGTCAACAGAATTTGGAAATGTGCAAATTTTATACACGAGAGTTCAGATAGTTGTTGTTTTATAAATGAACTAGGCAATTACATAAATACAATTTATTTACACCTGTTTTGTTACATTTACAACACATTCACTGATGATTAATGAGCTGTAACATCAGCACATAAATACAAATCATAACAACAGAAATGCAGAGCTTTACAAATTGGAAAGCTTTATGATTAATCGTTTATGTAAATAGGATGTGAAAATTTATTGTGGGTAAATATTCAGATTTATGTGTAACTTATTTTACCTGGTAACAGATGTGTGTAAAAAAAAGTGTTCTTCAGTTATAGGTCTTTTAACATGAGCTGAATTTAAGCTAATACTGTTCATAACTGATTCATGTTACTGAAATTAATGTGAGAAGTGCCTGTCATGTGAAGCTTAAGCAACACCCTCTCCAGATGAGCTTGGGAGTTTATCGCAGATGAACAGTTAAGATTGTGTTGGGAATCACAACCCGGGACGAGAAAGAGAAGAGGTGGAGACACTGCCAGATGAGAGCAGAAACCCGACAGCACTATTGCTTTATTTTGGAGTCACATGACAGGCACTTCATGTTTATTTCTATGCGACAGTGCAATTTAGGGATCAGACACACCATTCCTGCAGGTAATACCCAGCTTACCTTTCTTTAGAAACAGCTTTACCTTAGCTCCTGTGTAGTAAGATCTTGATTTAAAGAACTTCTGTTTTGCACACATCTATTAACAGGATTTAATTCCCTCAGAGGTTATCTAAATATTTTGCTATAATATGTTTTGTCATTGGTGCTGTGGATGTGCAGTGGTTAGCGCTGTCGCCTCAAAGTGGGACTATAAACAATGCGATATAATATAAACAATGCATTGTTACACACCTAGAGTCTTAATGTATATTTCTTTAGCTTAGTTCAGACTTCCCAAAGGCCTAAATATGTCACTGACTACTCAGCTTAAGAGAGGAATGAACGTCCTCTTAAATGTCAAGGACCAGGCTTCCACTGACTCCTATAGAAGAACCAGTTTGGATTGTTTTCCATGTAATTATTGTAGAATGTAATAAGCCTGGCATTTAAAGAGGTTAACATGGACTTGACCTGCATTCACCCATTCAACAGTTCTGAATCATGATCAGCTCCTTCAGTCTGGCAGTGCCAAAGCCTTCTATGTGCTAACACAGTGTATTTTTATTATTGTTATTATTATTATTATTATTATTATTATTATTATTATTATTATTATTATTATTATTATTATTATTATTATTATTATTATCATTAAATAATGAGATCTGATTCATTTTAATACTGTGATTTATGGCATGCCAAAGACAAAGACAAATGGAGTTTTAATGTTGTTCTTTAGATTTTGTCTCTCCTGATGTATTCTCAGCTACGAGGATAATATTAACCTGGTCTTGGCAGACATTTACCTGTTCAACAGGTTGTTACACGATAAGCTCATTTCGCCTGACATTTCGAAACAAGGCAAAAGCTCTTGATGGCCTTGGGCCTTTGAAACTGTTGGCTGTTTTCGGTATTAAAGAGTGCTATTATTAGCATTATTTTATGAGTGGCAGAAGGAAAGAAGGGAAATTACAGAAAAGAAATGAAACCTGGATCTAAGCAAGCAATATTTCAGAGGACGGTATTTAACGAAATGTTGTCTTAATGTCTTTCTTTAGTAAATTCCTGATGGTTAAGAGTCAAATAAGGCATTCTATTCAGAAAAAAGGAAGAATATTAATATAGGCTTGGCCTACATTTACCTATTTATTAGGCGAATGCCCTAACATGATTGGCTCATTGGACCTAACATTTCTAAATAGGGCAAAAGCCTCCAGTGGCCCAAGTCTTTGGAAAACTTTGTATCCAAATCAGCGTTCCCTTGTGTATAACCTTTATTGCATAAGCCACACTTACACACACACGCACGAACGCACGAACGCACGCACACACACACACACACATACACACAATTCCGCCTCATTAAATGAAGTATGTCTGATCTGCTGCACTAATAAAGTGTGAGTAGATACGGAGCCATCAGCACTGTGTCTCGGCGCCCCGTCCATCTCTAAAGTACGGTGTTATATTTATGACTTTGCGGCTCTTAAATTCTTCATTAATCCACTTAATATTTCAGAGCGAGAGCATAAAGCCTCGCTCCATCTCTCTCAGGGAGGAGAGGAAAGGCGAGAGCGATGTGACAAGAATGCTACTGTGGAGATTAGAGTGAAGAATGAACGAGGGAGAGAAAAAAAGAATAAGTGAGTGACAAACTAAAGCAGCGCACGGAGAAGCTGTGACAAATACGAGCACGCGCTCTGAGCAGCCACTGGGAATGAGAAAATTGTCCGCATTGGAGTTGTGCTATCTCATCAGCGCTCATGCTCGCTTTCTCGCTCTCTCCCGTGCGCGCACATACACACACTCACAGTAAATTTGTGCAGTGTTAGATTTCCAACTGCCCCAGTCTAAAAACAGTAAACAGGTGACCAGTAATTGATAAATATCCAATAGCCTAAGAAGATACCATCTAAATCTGACAGCAGTCCAACAAAGTTTGGTCTAAAGCAAATTATAATCCCAGAACATTCAAACTACACCTGCTTGGAGCCTAATAAAGGTTGGCCACAACCAAATTGCTGTTCAAGAAAATTCAGTCTAAACCCAGGTGTAGACAAAGAAAGTTTAGACTACACCCAAATGTAGCCCAGCAAAGTTCACCCTAAACAATAGTTAGACATATGCTGTCCAAACCTGACTGTAACCTCATCATACACTCTTTCTCTTTCACTCTCTCTTTCTCTCTCTCTCTCTCTCTCTCTCTCTCACTCACACACACAATGAATCTATAGTATAAATCAGGCACTGAGTGAAATTAATTAATTAATCATTAATTATGTTCACTTAAAGGCTCAAGATGCTGATTCTTTTTTCTCTTTAAGTTGGATCCAGACAGTTTAAACAGGGCTGACAGAACTCAGAGCATGTGTTTGAGAATGTGTGTAAGAGAGAGAGAGAGAGAGAGTTAGAGAAAGAATGAGAAAATAAATGACTCTCTAGGAAGAAGATAAGATATAGAATTGGAAAATTAATATTTCATGTCGACAATTTATTACTCATATATTTTATTTTCTGCAATTCTGCTTAATAGATAGGAGAACTGCCCTTCAGCAACCCTCTACTCACACATACACGCACACATACTCTCTCTCTCTCTCTCTCTCTCTCTCTCTCTCTCTCTCTCTCTCTCTCTCTCTCTCTCTCTCTCTCTCTCTCTCTCTTTCTCTCATTCTCTCATTCTCTCTCTCTCACACTCTCCCTTTCCCCTTCAGTCTTCCCAGCAGATGGCCACAGATGGAGAATGAAGCAAAGGGGACCTGATGACACTTATGTGTGTGTCTCTTAATATTGATACCCATCTACCTTGCCAAGGTGATCTGAGAGAGTGTGTGTGTAGGTGTGTGTGTGTGTGTGTGTGTGTGTGTGTTTGTGTGTGTGTGTGTGTGTATGTGTGTACAAAATATAGATTATAAAAGTAATTTCTTCTCTTAACCAGCTCTAAGACTTTGCTTGTGGCAGTCAGCAGGTGTGCTGCTGGTGATGGAACCAAATAATTTTATGAGATGATTGGGTGTATCAAGGAGAACTCTGGAACCAAACCTGTTTTCTTCTAACCAGCTCACAAGATAAGAATTTGTGGCTACTTTGTAATGTTCAGTGTTTGAATATATATAAGCATTTTTATATATTTTTGCCATCACAACAAAAACGATGTCTCCAGAATAGAATGTGTCAGTTGCAGCACCCTCTATTGACAAAATTTGGCTATATGACCACACTATGGTCATATAAATGTGGTTCTATTGCTGGATCATCAATGTTTTTCATGCTATCTGACAGAGCTGCATTACAAATCCCATAGCCACAGGCTAATTAGGTATTTGTGCTATCCATAATAGCCTAAAGCAGTGCCGGATCTCACTAATGATCTCTCCTCTTTTATGACAAGGGACCTAATCAACCAGGTCACATTTTGCACAACGTATCAAAATAATTTTCCAGTATTTTCTAGGCCCTTGTTTGTGTGTCGAAGTGTAAGCCAGTTTTTCACCAGAAGTGGAGGGTAGTTAATGATGCTGGGGCACAGGATCACTACACCCCCACAGAGGACCAAGAGGATGGTCCTGCCTCTCATACAAAGAGGCCAGCAGAGGGAACCCCCAGAACCTCTGCAACCACTTGCTCAGGGGAGGGCCATCCATGCACCGTAGAGATCAGGCCCCCCCGGGTCCATCCCCAGCAGGGTAGATCTGAGCCCGGCGCAGCGAGCCGACTGGTCACCCCATTGACCCTGTAGGACGATTAGAGGAAGGCCCATAGATAGAGCCCCCTTCCCACCGGGGAACAGACCCCAGGTGGACTAAGTAAAGGAGATACCCTTGGCCCAATATCGACCCTCCAGGCGGGCCCAGAGTGTCCCAGAATTCCATGGACCACCTACCAGGGCCTCATCCTGCTACAGTAGGGCCGAGGCCACCACCTGGCCAGCCACCCATGAGGGGAAGCCGCTTACTGCCGCCAAGGTCTTACGTAACATCCCCAGGACTGTTCTTTTTCGTGAACTTCCCAGTGGGCCTCTCTATGATGCCCGTGCTGCTCATGTAGGACCAGGGACGGAGGTATAGGTGGGGCCCTTTGGCCTGGTCCAGTGCGGTGGGCCACTGGCGCTAGTATCAGTCTGTTCTGGCTCTTACTGCCGGGTCCTAAATGCTTTGCACTGAGGTGATGTATTTAGATGTGATGTACTCCGGTTATACAAAAAATTCTAATTGCATGAACTGCAGCGAATGATACTCTTATCAATCGTTTGTTTCTCTCTTTTTAAGCATAAACTTTGCATTCACTGGGCCAAGCAACGCATTCTTGTCTCAATTTTACAGAGCACTTGTGGCCAGAACAGGGCTGGTGCTCAAAGTCACATGGTGCGATTAATCAGCATGAATTTTAGTGCGTTTTTGTTTCTGTAATGAATTAACAAACTGGTGCTTTGATACCATACACATCATCCACACACACACACACACACACACACACACACACACACACATATATATATATGTGTGTGTGTGTGTGTGTGTATGTGTACATATTTGTGTCTGTATGTGTGGTATTAAAGTACCTTTTGTGTAGAGTAAGTAGCCAATTTGTTATCATGGCTGTTTGGACAGCAGGTGTCAGATAGTCAAAGTGATAGCAGGCAGGAGGCCCTGTGTGAACTGCTTATGTAGCTTTAGCAGAGCGACGAAACTCTACACACGACTCTGACTGACAGCAGAGGACAGGCGATAATGCAAAAACACAGTGATGGATTGCTGTGTCAGTGGTGCCAGATACTTGTCTACGGCAGGCTGGTAACTAAAGAAATAAATAAACAAACAAATAAACTGCTGCGTCATATCATATAGCACACAATGTGAACTGCAAAGGTAAAGCAGGTGTGTCTGTCAAATTAATGAATGTTGAATTGCTAAAACATGTATCACATGTTTCAGTGTTTTTGGATGAAATACAGTAAGTTGATGCAGCCTGTGTCCTATGAGTGATTCATGTACTGTCTTACCTGACAAATGAGATTCACAGAAAGAAGGAATGGTGCAACAACTTAATTAATGCTGGAAAAGTAGAAATACTATTAATATGGGTTTTTCACTCATGGCATTTCTTAATTTTTTAAAATGTATTTGTATAAGAAGAAATCCTTACATACTTACTGTTACTGTGTGGGTGAGAGAGAGAGAGAGAGAGAGAGAGAGAGAGAATGTGTGTGTTTGTGTCTGTTTGTCTGTCTGCATGCATATGTATGTGTGCTCGCATGTATGTGACCTTGAATTTGGTCTCTTTGCGGGAACCAAATGTCTTCATAGTGATAAGAAGTGAGGACATTTTGCTTCTGGTTATCCCATAAATTCAGAGCTTCATTGAAAAAAATCTAAAAATGATTACCGCTTGGTTAAGCTTAAGGCTGAGGTTAAGTTTGTAATGTATGCACAGTGTGCGCTGTGTTGCCTCTACTGGCATGCAGGATCTCGTCAGAAGAGATTATGGATGAGAGAAAAAAAGTTAGCTCACCAGAGCCTTTGAATTTCATAAAAAGATTGTTTGTCATGATATCAGATTTTGACTACATGATAATTGATAAACTGTCGAATCAGCCAAATTTAGAAATATCCAGAAAATGAAATACAGGTTATTTTGGGAGATTTAATGGAATAGCCAGCATGTAACGAGATAGGGTATGCCATTTGAATTATAATGAAGTAACTGCAGGACAGAGAGAGGGAGAGTAAGCGAGAGACAGAGAGAGAGAGACAGAGAGACAGAAAATGAGAGAAAGAGAGCGAGTGAGAGAGAGACAGAGACAGAGAGAGGGAGAGTAAGTGAGAGACAAAGAGGGAGAGAGAGAGCAAGAGGGTGAGAGAGAGACAGAGAGAGAGAGACAGAAAAAGAGAGAAAGAGAGAGAGAGAGAGATAGGAAGAGACAGAGTGAAACAGAGAGAGTGAGTGTGCTCAGATGACATAGGAAACCAGGACACATCTCCAATTAGGCAGTTGGAATGTGTTCCAGCTTTTAGCCTTTTGGCAGTGGTGTTCCAGCTTTTAGCACAGAGAACCCTCCCAAACCAGCAAAACGGCCTTGTCCCAGAATCAAATCAAACACTAAAAACCTTTCAGTGCTCTGAATATAGTGTGCTAAATTTACCATAAACATCTATAATCATGGGTAAAATTGTAGAGAATAAGGTAATCGCAGTGAGTAGTCGTTTGCATTTAATCAAATCCTTGTCATTGTCCAAGATAAGGCTTCTGCAATCTAAGCCTTGAACAAGCACTTCAGTGTACAATTAGAGTTTCTGGCATTGAGATTGAACTAATACCTGGTTTTAGCTCAAAAAGACTACACCAGTGACTGCACTGAACTGAGCAACACAGTAGGGACTAAGGCACTCTTATATTTATTGGAAGGGTGTTGATATGTGCCTGGAGAGAACCAGAGAACTTTTCCATTTATTCCATCACCAGCCTGGTGCTGAAAATGAAATACTGCTTCCCATAAAGCCACTACATTGTAGTAATTATAGGCTGCTGAACTGAAATCTGAGACAATTAAATTGGTAGGTGGCTCTCAAAGCAAAGCATTAGTCTAAACTCGGGTCAGACCCTGCAGCTCAGCTGGCACCGTGTGCACGCCTGAACTTTAATGACATATTTTGTTCAGCCAGTTTAATTACTGGCATTAATCATAAATATTATCACCAGAGTCGTCTCCCATTTTGGCTGAGAGACCACTACTCTATGGAGTACAGGGGTGCCGCACCTTCTGACACTTTTTTGCGCCTCATTCAGTTAAAGCAGTTCTCAGAGTTAAAGCAGTTCTCCAAGAACCCACACAACCTGGGTAACTTCTCCTCAGACTGTGCCAATACTGACATCTGCTGGAGGACACAACCACTACAGAAGATATTTTTTATTAAAACATTAAAAAAATACATTACAGCCTGTTTTCTTCAGAACTTCAGAACTTCTGGTGTTACATGTTTTTAATAAAGCTGTAAAACTGTAAAAACACTCAAACATTTTTTTTTTACAAAACTATAAAAATATATAAGAAAAGTTCATTTTAGCAGAACCAGCAAAATAGTAAATGATCATTTAACATCACTGAGTAGGCATCTTTGCAATACAGCGGGCCAACTATAGTCCAATACATGCAATATAAAAGACAGAAGCTTAATCAGATTAGAGTTACCAGGTGAAGATTACTCACTGGAGGTCACTGAACTAGGATAAGATGTGAAGCACAGTGTGGTGTTAATAAGGGTTTAACGATGCACTTGGACCACAATTGGATTAGGTTCACTACACTGGTTTTTGAACAGAATTTGAATAAAGCAAAGTGATGACTGTATTCAGTTGTGGTATAATTATCAATAAGACTAACACTGTGAGGAAAGAGTGTATGTATGAACAAAGTTTGGTGTTTAAACCTTCACCGGACATTTGAAACTAAAGTGAGCTGTCTAGATGCCCAGCGGTCTAATGAGTAAGAACCTAAGAAGGTATATTTGCAATGAAAGTACATAAATAGAAATTGTACAGTTTGGACATGACTCAGAATACTGCCATAGTTGGTAGAGTTCTTAAATTTTAAATGTAGCCATCAAATGCCTGTTCTAAAAGACTTACTCTATTTATTGTTAAACAGCTCATCATTTCTTGGTTCTGTATCCCACCACATTAACAGAATCAGCCCTGTCAGGTAAGGATTACAGTCATCTCTTGACAGTCCATTTTAGTTCACTTCCATGGTAACTGGCTGAACATTTCAGCTAGACCCCGTGTGTATCAGCTGCTGTTCCACACTGAGAATAAGGATTGCGATCTGGTGATTTCGTCATTCAAAGATTTCCAGTCTTCCATTGAGTCAGTAGAGCTAGTCCTAAACAGACACATAGTTGTCATCCTGAAATGTGAGTGTCAATGATGAGTTCTGAAGTAGAGTCGAAGCATAGTTAGTGGAAGAGTGGGCTAAAATGGACAGGAACTGTCTCAAGAGACTGTTGTGTAACTTACCAGACAGGACTGACACTGACGTTAAGGCAAAGAAACCAAATGTGATGTATGAGACGTTTTTTTAAAAAAAAAATTGATAGGACGTGACATCAGCTTGTGTTCCGGAATGCGATAAAGTTCCAAGACTATCCAGAAAAAGCTAAAGTACATGTGCATTTTTGGTCAGCAAGGTACAATTTACATTCACCCTCAAAGTGGTGATCCTGCAGTCTAATTTTGCATCTTAAACTGGCTTTAAAGATACTCTACATTCACTTTCTCAGACAAAATGTGGTATTTTATTTATAGAAAAATAAAATACTATGTCTGTGATAAAAAATGTATGACTTCTGTCAAATTTGATACATTCCCTAATTAAAGGGACTGAAGATGTGCCTTGGGGATTCCAGTTTTGTGACTTCAGTGGGAGCATGTAAAGTATCTTAGACACACATACTGAACTATTTCCTAAACAAACTCATGTGATAATCAACTATGAAGCACAAAACACAAAACTGTAGCATGGAAACTTGCACAAAAAAACCTGAACTAAAACTCAAGTCATTCTGTAGGCCCAATTTCTCCATCTATAATGCACCTTGTAGTTGTGCTGCTTTACCCAAGATCCACGGCTGTCTGTCTTTTCAGCATGACTCGTCTGGAACTGCACGTCTGACTCCGTGCACTATGGAGGACACAAACATAACATCAGAATAATCACAGAAGCAAAGTAAAGTACATAAGTAAAGTACAAGCACACATTATATTGAAATCAATGGCAAAAACTGTAAAATTCCATTGTCAAATCATTGTTATCTCTAACAGTAGTGTGTTAGTCTGTTGCATTAAAAGTAACAATACATTCTCAATCCAACAACACACATGTAAGGACAACATGTGTTGTTTTAAACAAGTTTTAATAGTGTAGTGTAGTGACAGTCTCTTCTATAATAATGCAGAATGCTCTGTTTCACCTTGGAGAGACATCTTTCATTTCTATAGGCTCTTCGATGGATTTTTGTTCCATGCACCATAAAGAGACCTCCGACAACTTGCGTGAAGGCTGACAGAAGCACCTATCGCCGTTGCACAGCAAGAAAAAAACTAAAATTGTTGATTGTAATTATTGGCCACAGTAAGTAGAAGGAAGTTTGCAAGCAACATGGAATGAACAGGTCCAGCAGCTTTTCACCCCAAATGTATG
This sequence comes from Brachypetersius altus, assembly GCA_037974465.1. Taxonomy (NCBI): domain Eukaryota; kingdom Metazoa; phylum Chordata; class Actinopteri; order Characiformes; family Alestidae; genus Brachypetersius; species Brachypetersius altus. The sequence continues at coordinate 3,189,502 of JBBPDB010000128.1, forward strand.
AGCCAAGCAGCCAAGCTATGTTTGTTGTCATGGACTTTCCCCTAGAGCTACACCTATGACGGATTCTAGTGCACAAGTCAAAATTCAAGTTTCAAGATGGTTGCTATTGATTCAGGAAGAGTTATGGAGAAATCTGTAGAGGGGTAGGTGTTCAAATGAGGGCTGAGAGGGATGATTTCAGGGTGGAAATGAGATAAACAAAAATGTTTTTGTACACAGGGAGCACTAGCTTGGCCAGGATGGTCACTAAGGCCCCCCTTTACCCACCACATGAGAATTCCTTTCCATAAACATGAAAAACTGATATTCCTAAGATCTCCTTCATGTTCACATAATGGATATAACTAACAAACGTTTTGGTTCTCCTAAAAGTTGTATTTGTTGTGTAAAGTACTGTGCAAGAAACGACCCTTTCCCTTTTTTAAAGTGCAGTCAAAACATTAGGTACAGCATTAAGTAGAAGCTGAACCTGACCAGTTAGAGCTGTGTCCTCTCAACAAAAGCGACTGCCAAAGCTCTTCAGCGAGGGATTTTTGCGATTTGATAGAAAACCATCCCATTGCATATGATAAGGAAAGTCGAAGGTAAATAATTTTTGAAAAAATGATTGGAGTCACCCATGCAAGACCTAAAACTGCCCTCACCCCCGTCCAGCTCCACAGGTGTTTCTGTCCATCTTTTTGCTGTGAGCAGAACTAAATATACATGGGTCAACGTAAGTGGTACGTAAGAATGCATACGCAGGATGTGCAGTAAAATGTGCAGTTTTTCGTTTCCAAGGTGCCAAAGCATACCTAATTTGCGTAACTTCATAATGTTCTAATTACCACAACTCAGGGAAGGAAAACCTTAAAAAGATCTCTGATCTCAGCGCTTCTGTCACTGCATGTCCCACACCACCCCTTAACTGCATGGTACGAGACCGTTCATCAAGAAAGGAGGGATCTGCCCCTGTGGTGCACAATAAACGTCTGGAGCTCCCGGCCGAATCAGGGTTACAGACGAGATTCGGCCGACTGTCTGTCCAGGTTCTGCCCGTCATGCTGTGAGGAAAATCCCCAGCTGAATGAGATGCAGTTAAAACAATCTCGACTTTCCATTACACACTTGCTTTTTCTTACTTGACAGCTTTGAAACTTGAAAACAAAGTACAGAAACAGACACAACTCAGAAACTTGCTCCAAGTGGCTCTGTCAGCATGCCTTCCTCATTTTGACCTGTTAGTGGCGAGAAAGTGGACACACCCCTCACATTAGAATTTTGATTTAAAAATGTTGGTGTGGGTGAATAGACCTGTAATTTCATTTAGGTTAAAAGTCAGTTTGCATGCCCAGCTTAATTTGGCAGTGTTCAAACGATTATATATTCGCATGCGCGACCACGGTGGGGTTCCCGGGTTGTGCTTGATCGTTTATGCAGGACCCCGCAGCCCAAAGCCTGACATGGCTGGCCCCCAGAACAAATACGCTTGAGTTGTAATGGTTCAAGCCCCCATGGTGAAGTGGAAAATTTTTTATTTTGTGGAGTACCAATTAATTCATGTAGGTACTCATTAGAGTACTAGAGCAAACACAACTGTAATGTGTAACTTTAAGGAACTGCTACTCAGAAAAATACAAATGAAAAGTACTGGAACACACAAACAGGACTTCTGAGAGGTGAGGTTTAATATTATACTATGTCTATTTTATGCTTTTAAAAAAACAAAAGTGGTCTATGACTTTTGCACAGTAATGTATAATTTCCATAAAATCACTGTCATAACGTTGTTGTTTTTTTCTTATTCAAAAACATTAATAGCTCTTTACAGTTTGTGAAAATGTTATGACGGACAGATCAATAAAAATGAAATTACTTCCAAAGAAGTAATTTTACAACATGCAATGAAAGGATGCTTCTTTTTCCACTACTCTTCTGGAAACATGCTTAATATAAAAAGAACATGTCTCATTGAAGGCTGATTACCTTGGCTGTGCTGAATTCACATGCTGAGGCCTGGGCGCTGAGATGAAGTGTTGCTGCTGGTCACTGGTAACAGAATAAAGAGATTCTTTAGAGAGAGAATAGTGCAGCATAATTTTTTATTGAATAAGCATTTAATAATAATTGTCCCGACTGGGTCCCATCCGGACTGTAGAGCAGGAAGAAAAACACCAGAGCAGGCTTCCATACCAATCATGGGTTTAATGGGAAAAAAGACAGAGAAACAAAACCTGGCATGAGGCCCGCATTACACAGAAGAACAAGAAGGGAAGACCAGGACCCGTGACAAAGGGGGGGGGAGGTATCTCAGTGGGTAGGATACTTGCCTCTGGACCGTGAGGTCACGAGTTTGAATCCTACCTTCAGCACCACCACTGAGGTCAAGCAAGGGGTTAACTTGGGGTTAAGCAAGACCCTTAACCCCAAGTTGCTCCAGGGAGACTGTACCCTGTAGTTAGGGAATGGAAGTCGCTTTGGATAAAAGCGTCTTCTAAATGCCGTAAATGTGAGTGTATGTTCGCGCAAGGACAAACTAAGGGAAATATCTATATATACTTGAGGGAAGAGTGATGAAGTGAGGTGCAGGTGAGAGACTAATTACAAGGTTAGAGTTCATTTTAATCAGGTGAGGGACTAATTACAATTTCCTCCACTACAGGAAGATCATGTGAGGGTAGTCCATAGTTCTCTGGTGCCCCCTAGGGGTCTTACACGGGAACCGTCACAACTGATGATTACCGTGAAAATCATCAGTTGTGGATGTCTATGACTGCTACTGTTTACCACAGATTCATTTCAGACTTCTACCTTCATGTGTGCTTTTCTCCACTTTGGCATTTTTGTGGCCCTTCATGACTCAAGTACTTAACATTGATTGTAAGATAACATATATTTCTTCTTGAAAATCATGTATGCATTTTACACAGTTAACCAAACTATAATACAGGTTTGCGGTCCATGTTTATAGCATATAATGCTTATTGTTTAATCAGAATAAAATGTCTGATACACTCATACCAGCACCACACATACATGCACCATTATGTCATTTGAGTATAATTGCTATTATAGCCTGTAATCTGTTACCATACCCATTTATAATGAACCTACTAAGTAGATAACAAAGTGGCCAGTTGTGTGAACAAACAAGGTAAGTGTTTCTAATACAGTGGAATGTAATTGTGGAATAAAATGCAACACATTTCCAAAATAATATTATTTATATTACACCAAATTCTCAACAGTTGTCATTAAGAAACTTCTCCACCAGTTTTAAAATGTATTCAACCTACCAAAACAAGTCTGCAGTTTTAGTTTTTCTCTGAAGCTGTGGGTTTCCCATTAGCTCTGTAGCTCTAGTGCAAAATTGAAGAGGCAAACTACAGACAATCCTTTGGTTGACCATTAATTTGATATGCATAAAAACAAAAACGTACTCAAAGTGGTTCAAAAGCTGTGATTATTTACAAAATGTCCTACCTCATGTTTTCAGAGTGTTTTTAGCGATGATTCGATGACTCTGTGTTTCATGAGCTTGAAAACAACCAATGTCCTCAGAACTCCACAGTGCTTCTAAACAAACACGATCAACAATCACACTTTATCTGTGATGAAGGGCACGTGTGTGTCATTTTGCTGACGTCTTTCTTGGTTTCCATTGGCACCTGTTAAACCTGATACGCTTGTTTCTATGTCAGCAGTAAAGCACTTAGGCAATGTGCTACTGCTTGCATTGGGTTGTATTCATCTACTCAATTTTGATACAATTACTGGCACGTCATTGGCATTTTCATTGTTTTTACTAACTACTATGTTTATCTCAAAATGTCATTTTAGAATTTAGAATCTAACAGAGCAAAAAGGTTCGAGAACATGCTGGAGCACAGAGGTGAAAAGAACAGGGGAACAGAAGAAAAACTAGTGCAAAACTGTTACAAAGGAGAAAGAGACTCTGATAATCTTTTCACTTGTGGTTCGAGGCAGTGCAAGATCAAAACCTGGCCATAACACAGCTACTCAGGGTCTCTATGGTCAAATTTTTCAATCAGGAAGCCTAAGATCCAGTTGCAGAGGGAGGTATTCAGGCCAAGCAATCTTAACTTTCTTATCAAGTGTTTAGGAATTATGGTGCTGAATGCTGAACTAAAGTCTATGAAAATAATCCTCGTATAAGTGCCCATTTAATCCACATGGGTGAGGACCAGGTGAAGAGAGATGGTTTGCAAACTGCAGTGTTTTCATTGAGAGGGTCACCTTTATCTTTATTTGCTTCATGGTGAGCCACTCAAAGCATTTCATGCTAATGATGGGAATGAGTGCAATAGGATAGTAATCACTGAGGCAGGACACTGAAGAATGCTTGGGTAGAGGGAGGATGGTGACATTGAAACATGTTGGGATGACAGTGATGCTCAAAGAGGTATTGTATATGCCTGTGAAAACATCTGCAAGCTCGTCTGCACAACCTCTGAGCACTTGGCCAGTAAATTCAGTCTGAAAATGAGAGTTTAGTATGTTATTTATTATTACAGTATGTTATTTAGCATAATGCTGTGACAGGATTACACAATTGTAGGTCATTTCTATGATTTTCATCCCTTTTCTTTTGCTACATTACTCAGCATGCCCTGCACAAATACTTCATGCAAACTGCTATGCCAGTCAAACCTGACTGCTAGCTTAGCCACTGATTTACTGTATAACCTACTCAACTAAGACCTTAGCTGGACCTTGACAATCAATCCATGGGGTTACTTAAAGTGACATGAAGTGAAAGTGACCATTTGTCATACGTGAACACACCACTGCACACAGTGTGAACAGCACGAAATTCAACCTCTG
>JBBPDB010000128.1:3195276-3216001 GCA_037974465.1 Brachypetersius altus
CCATGTCTTTATGGAGCTCGCTTTGTGCACTGGGGCACAGTCATGCTGGAATAGAAAAGGTTCTTCCCCAAACTGGGACCAGAAAGTGCAGCATGCCGTTGACCAAAATGTCTTGGTATGCTGAGGCATTAATATTAAGCCCTTCACTGGAAGTAAGGGGCCTAGCTTGAATCCAGAAAAACAGGTGTGCCCCAGTAGGTTTGTCTATATGGTGTAGTGTCAAATGAAACCTCTGGGAACACGGTAACATTTAGGTTTTAAACTATTAAGAAAAAATATTCTCACAGAATGAGAGATATGTTAAAGAATCGCTCAAAAAAAGGTCAAAATAATACGAGCTTGCACACTAACCATTTTCTATAGTTGCCGCAGCTTCTGCTTTACTGCCACCTTCAGGAACACGAAATCAGACTGAACACAGTGGTCACAGTGGAAATCAAAACAAAAACAAAGTTGATTTTACCTGCCATTCTGTTTCATTTTAGTTTGTTTTGCTGTGTTAATTGAATCTTTTATTTAGTTTTAATTCTTTGTTGTGTTGGTGGGCTTTTAATTTTTTTACAGTTAATAAATATTTTTTGCCATTGTTTTTTAGTATCAATCCTGGATTCTGGACTTTTTAACTGATCCTGGACTTCAGGAGACAGAAACAAGTGGGCCATCACCCCATCAGTGTTGGTGGCGAGTGGGTGGATGGCGAGAGGGTACAGAGCTTCTGATTTCTTGAGGTTCATGTCAGACCTATCATGGACCATGAACACATCAGTTATGACTATAAAAGGACTGCAGAGGTTCCATGTCCTGCAGTGCCTGAAGAAAGCACGGCCTTCAAAAAAAAATCAGTTGCTGGTGAACTTCTACAGGTACACTACAGTGATCACAGACTCTGCAATGCATCATTACATTTACATTTACGGCATTTATCCAGAGTGACGTACATCAGTGCTCAGGTTAAACCTGTAAACAGCTTAAATCCACGTAAACTATTTAACCAAAATACAGGCACATTCGTTTCTCCTATCCAATATCTGTCAAATAATAATCAGCCAACACATGCCAAACAATACCAGAACAACATAAGCTATAGAAAAGTTGAGAGAAGAGAAAGGAAGGATTTTTTTTTCTAAATAAGCAGTAGAATATGAGACGTAGTTAGTCGCTGAGGTGACTGCATGTTCTAGAGATCTGGTCAACCTGTGGCGAGAAAGACAGATCTTCATCTAGAAGGGACGATAACCGAGTTCCCAAGAGAAACAATGAGATCATGGCTTGATGAAAAGGAGCTCAATCTTGCTGGGGTTCATCTTGAGGTGGTGGGCTGCCATCCAAAAGGAAATGTCAGCCAGACTGTCTGAGATGCAGGTTGAGGCCTGGTTATCTTTGGAAGGGAAAGAGAGAATAAGTTGTGTATCATCAGCGTAGAAGTGATATGAAAAACCATGTGAGACTACTACATCCCCAAGAGACTGGTATACAGAGAAAAGAGAAGTTGTCCTAGGACAGAGCCCTGTGGGACACCAGTAGATAGTCTACGTGGAGCAGCCTGGGTGCCTTACCATACTACCTGGTACCTCCAGTCATCGAGGTAGGATGCAAACCATTGCCAGACTGTGCCCGAGACCCAAGATCAGAGAGTGGTGAGGAGGATCTGGTGGTTGACTGTGTCGAAAGCAGCGGAGATGTCGAGGAGGATCAGAACTCACAGCACTCACTCTCCCCAACAAACCTATAAGACTGAATTATTCATCTGCACTCATTCCAGCCCTGCACAACATTGCAATTATTCTAGTCACTGGACTTTACAATGACTATAGTGTATATACACGTTTTATTCATATTATATTTGCTTGCATGCTTGAAACTACATCTCATTGTACTTGTACAATGACAATAAAAGCATTGATCTATCTATCTCTATCTATCTTGATCTATCTAACAATAAAAACATTGATCTATCTATCTCTATCTATCTCGATCAATCTAACAATAAAAGCTTTGATCTATCTTGTTTTCGTCACCTATTGTATCCCTGGTTGGAGTTCTGAGGAATCACGACATTACACATAATTAAATGATGCAGCAGACTATTGGAAATAATAGGTGGGAAAAATCTGCTTTAGAATGGGGTACGTCGAAAAGAAGTGAGGTGTAAACAAAACAAAACCTCAATTACGTTATTGTCTGTTATGAACTTAACCGGAAAGCGATACTATTTAAATATAATTATTTTTAGTAGTAGTATTAATGTTATTATTACTTATATCTGTACTGATATTCACTCTATTTTGTTAATTATTTTACTGTTTCATTTCACGGTCATGCCAGTAAAGCTCTTTGAACTGAACTGAATTAAACTGAACGGAACTGAATTAAACTGAACAGACTAAACGTTAAATCCCGATGTAAGGCGGAGTGACGTCAGTACAAGCTTGCCTACAAAAAATTCACCAGAGAACTGCATTTTCCAGCTCCGCCCGCGGCCACTGTTTTTCACGCACGTCCTGTTGCGTGTGTGACGGACGGGTGTGTAGATGAATCAGGGCTCGCTGGGTCTCTGTGCCTCCGCGCGTCTCTAGGAAGTGAAAAGAGGAAAATTAAACTCCCTCCTCCACATGTGAGTCCCTCTTTTCGCACCACGCGCCGTCGGAGAGGGCCGGAGCCGGCAGGGAGGCAGTGTCACACTGGGCCGGGAGCACAGAAGAGGAGCGGCGGACTCTGCGGCAGGTACGGGGGGTCGCTTTGTTTTTGAAGCCGCCCTGGCTCTCTTAGACCATCGATACCTCTCTCTGCACGTCTAGCCGAGATGGGTGACTGGAGACGGGCGTCTCTCTGTTGTTCGGAAGGGCTGCAAGGTGCTCTAAGTGGACTCCGAGGCTCTTAAGAGGGTAAAAGAACCTCAAGGGTGCATATTTGCCCATATTTCAGCTCCTTCGAAGCCCGCCAGACCTTCCAGACCACCAGAACCCTCTCTGCACACCGAGCCTATATGGTCGACTAAAGACGCTCGTCTCTCTGTTGTTCGGAAGGCCTGAGTGGGCTCTGAGGGTCTGTTTAGAGGGTAAAAGCTCTAAGGGTCCGGATTTTCCCCTCTTTCGGCTTCCTCCTGATTTGGGCTGCGTCAGACGAGCCAACTTTAACTGTGCCGCTCAAAAAGCACCGCTCTTCGCTTTATGGTCCACGTAGCGTCCTTTTAGGCTTTTATCTTAAAATATTGGTGATTTTAAACATTAAATAGACAATTTAGTTTACTATTTACCTTTTGTTTTCTCTGTTTTTAGGCGCTGAAGCGATTAACAGACAGCAGGGAAGATGGCGGACGACCCGAGCGCCGCGGACAGGAACGTGGAGATCTGGAAAATTAAGAAGCTGATTAAAAGTTTGGAGGCGGCAAGAGGGTACGTGGAAGTTTGCACACGCTACTTGATTTGCTTACGAACCCAAGTGAAGCCAGAGAGCTCCCACTTTTTCAATACATGCCGAGGTTTTCCTAGGTGGGCTCTAGACGGATGTCCAACTTGCTAGGTTGCTAACTTGTATAGCCGGGCCTTGGGAGGAGCAAGGCTACAGGAATCGGGGTTTTCTGAGGCTTGAGGTGTGGATAGTGTGTGTTTATGGAAGTGTGGTGTTTCTGGTGTTCATAACAGGCCAAGATGGGGACGACATGCCGGTATGGGCTTGAAAACGTAACATTAGCCAATGCTAACTCCTCTCTTAAAGCCTTTCTAGACCAATTCTCCAAAGGCCGTTGTGCCTTACAGTAATTCATGCTTTCTCTCAGTCCCTGGACCTGTCATGGTCTAGAATGAACTGAGACGTCCACTGGAGATTTTTGTGGTTGATGTGATCAACCAGCAGCTGGTTGAGAGAGGTTCATGCTCCACGTCTCTCCTACACATAACAAAGCTTCAAAAACGCCCTGAAGCTCCTGAGTTTTCTTAATTAAAGGCATGTGATGTATTTCTTTTTAGAGGGTTTTACTCTCTTACTTGGTTAGACCCGATTATTGTTATTGCTGTGAGTCTTACTCATCTGATTGCTAGTTATTACAATTTGCCCTGCCACAAACATCTCACCTGGGAAATATACTACAAATTGTCATAGGATATCAGATAGATACTTGGCTCTATTAAATCAACAGTTAATAGTGGCCCCGATATCATTTTTGTCTGTGTCTATCTATCTATCTATCTATCTATCTATCTATCTAAAAAAAAAGTTTTTAGCAACTTAGGTCCCTACTGTGGTCCTCACACTGTCCTGAAACAGTCTGTCCTGTGAATAAGAGTCTCTTGCAGATTAATCTAATGTAATGTATCACATCCTGGCATTTGAGCTTTAAACAAGCTGAACTTGTTTATATGACCCCCACCGTCCTGTATTTAGTTGTGTGTTGTCATTTGGATCCAAGGTATGTGTTTACAGTGGAATGTGTCATTTGTGGTGGTTGATAACGGCTCATGTTCATGTAAGCGGGCAGTTACACACGCCCGCTTATACACACTGTGTGTGTGTAACAGCAACGTCAGCATTGCCTTTTTTCCTTTTCTATTTGTCACCTCCTCTCTTGCCCTCTTGACAGGTAGTTTTGGCTGAGGACACAATGTGTCACAACAGTTTGGTCCTTCATTCAAGGACAGCCATTGTGTGCGTTTGCCCTTTGAGCGCATGTAATGTTACTCCATACTTTTTGTTCCTAACTTCTGTTTTGGTAGACGAATACATTAAGCAGTCTTTCCCTGTCTTTTGCCTGGCAACTTTGAAGGCATGGTTAAAGAATACGATTGAAATAGGCTGATATGCCGTGTCTGAAAGAAAAAGGGGAAGCGGTGTGGGTCAAAAACGGACCTAGTGTAAATGTATGTGTTGGCACAGATCTGTGTACTGTTCTCTCTAAATTAACGGACACTGCATTCTCTCTCGTCTGGGGAAGTGATGGCACCGACATGATCCTGTTTGTCCATTCTTAGAGCCATGTGTGAATAACAAACAATGTCTTTGATATCTGTCCTCTGTTGTAACAGCAGCTGCATAAGTGTTTACTAGTACAGATCTCTGTCTAAGCATGTTGGAGTTAACATAGCAAATAAATTGTTTTCTTAATGAAGATTTATTAACTTTTAATTTGGCCCAACAATCACTGCTTGTAGCCCAAACGCATTCTTTCCCTTTGTTTCTGACATAGACCCACTTTCCACATCCCACATTTAATGTTTGCTCCACAATATCAGTGCATCTCCTCAGCTTCATCATTTTGTGTCAGCGTATGATTAAACCCACTGACACATTTGTACCTTTTTCTTTATAAAATATAGCTTGTTTATAAAATATAGCTTGTTTTCCTACTGTGAATTGAGATACCTGTGTATCTTTTTAAAGTAATGTTTATTTTGGCCATATTATGAATAATTCAAGTGTAAGAATTACAAATCATTGATGGTGCGAACAAGGAGACACAACTAAAACAAATGAGCAACATGTGGTTAGGTGTCTTTTCCTTTTTGTCACACAAGGGTCTGTGATGCATGTGTGTTAAGAGGGTTTCTACTCTCTCACTGGTTTAGACCTGAATGTGGTTATTACTGTAGGTGTAACTCATCTGATTGCTAGTTATTACTACTTACAACAAGCATCTCACCTGGGAAATGTGATACTGCAAATTGTCACCGGATAATAGAAAGATATTTGACACTTTTAAATAGGTTAGGAAAGACCCTGACATTGTGGAAGTCTATATGTATGTATTTCTAAAGAAACTGTTTGTATATATCTACTTATGACACACTTGGATATTATTACCAAAATTCCACCAGTATAAGGAATACTGACTACTGACAAAAATACACTTGCTTTTTTCCCCACAAGTGGGAAATTTGCTTGGTCACGGTGTACAGTACTGTTTTAGTGTAGTTTCACTCTTAGTGATTCTTACTACCTCACAAACTTTGACAATTTATTTTCATCCTTATGTTGGCTTGGCGAGGTTTATTAAAAAAAATGCTTGTTTTTACTCAGGTGTTATCTCTACTGGCCATATTTTTCTGCCAGTAGATATACTTAGGTTGTCCGTCTGTGAAATTACATTCATTTACAGATGGTGAAGACTGGTTAGGATGCATAACAGTGTTGAGAGTTAATGACGGGGTTAATGACTGACCTGTTTTTCTCATGGCCACGAGTCTGTATCAAGACCTGAGTATTTAGTTTTCTTCTCTTTTTTTTTTTGCCAGTAATGGGACCAGTATGATTTCATTGATCATCCCTCCTAAGGATCAAATCTCCAGAGTGGCCAAGATGTTGGCTGATGAGTTTGGGACAGCATCCAACATCAAAAGTAGAGTCAACAGGCTTTCTGTGTTGGGAGCAATCACTTCAGTACAGCAAAGACTCAAACTGTACAACAAAGGTAGGTTGTGTGTTTCTGAGAGTTTGTGGCAGTCACTAGTTACGCCATTTTATCTGAGCTCCGAACTGAAAGGCTTATCCGACCTGACCATATGTGTGTTACACTCTTATGCAGCATGAACATCTCCATTGACACACTCCTTTAACATCTTGAACAATAGCCTCGAACATTAATGAGTCCATAGCTAATCCTGTATTTTGTAACGGGTTTTTGAAAATAACTTCTTAAACTTTCCGGCCCCGTTTCACTGAACATAAAACACATTTTCTGGTGTGTTTGACCAGCAGCTGACTTTGTTTGTGTAGACTAAAGAGTAGAATCTAAATTAGAATCATTTACAAAAATCTGTTCATAGAAGTTCATAGCAGTTTATAAAGGCATTGAATATGTACTGTGCAAAACTCTATCTGTGTTCTTTCTTATTAAACCTTTTGTACATTCAGTGTAATATTGTTTGCCTTTACTTTTTGCAGTGCCCCCTAATGGTCTTGTCGTGTACTGTGGCACCATTGTGACAGAGGAGGGCAAAGAGAAGAAAGTCAACATTGACTTTGAGCCTTTCAAACCCATCAATACCTCGCTCTATCTCTGTGATAACAAATTTCACACTGAGGTAACTAGGTGTGTGTGTGTGTGTGTGAGAATGAATTAGAAAAATGTCAGTATGTGACTGGTAACTTTACTCATTTTTGCATGAATATATTTGATTGGGGCAGTGTGATGCAAACTAGTTCCCTTTAAGCGTAATTCACCATGAATTTTCCACAAAAAAAAGACAGCATAACCATTCACAGTAGACATGTTACAGATGTACAAATGCAGTATTCCCTCAAATGGAAGAAATGATTCGTAACGGCTGACATTTAAGTGCCGTGTAAATTGCCTTTCTGTAAGTTCTGGTTTTTAAAAAAAAAAAAAAAAAAACACTTTGTGTTTAGTTGTTTTCAGTCTTGTAGGGGCTCCTTCATGCAGTTTTAGCCTCTTGACCTTCACCGCTGTCAGTTTGTCTCCCTGTGTTGAGTGTTTTTGTAGTATACACTGTTGTTTGGGTTTTACACACAGTGTCACCTCATATTATTTCTCTCACTTTGTGGTGTCCTCCTCTAGGCTCTTACAGCATTGTTGTCAGATGACAGTAAGTTTGGCTTCATAGTGATTGATGGCAGCGGCGCACTATTTGGGACCTTACAGGGCAACACTAGAGAAGTGCTACACAAATTTACAGTGGACCTTCCCAAAAAACACGGTACTAAAACGCACACAATATGGCTGGCCTGAATAATATTAATACCAGCATTATAGCCAATACCAGGCACCCACTTTACTGTACCTTAAAGAACGTCAATCTGCACCATTTTCCCCTGCAGTCACTGAAGCTACAATATCACAGATGCCTTAGAAATTATGGTATAATCACTTTAAATTATCTGACAAAAATGAGAAGAAAAAACTGCAATAAAAGGCTGGTATCATGGAGGCATGACATGTTTGAGTAATCATCTCAAATATGTAAGTGTGTTGATGTGGAACAAATTATCAAGAGTACCTCTTAGCTCCTACATGTACCATACATTCCACAAACTTTATATATATTGACCTGTAAAAAAAAAAAAGAACAAACTTTAGATAATTATCAAATATTTTTAGGAGTCACTGAGTATTTAGTTGCCTGTTCAAGAATACCAACAAGTATTTAAACTGTAAAATGCTGTTTGGACCAGCCCTACCCTACACATTTAGTAGCTCTGCAGAACGAACTAGGAATTGATATGACAGTGGTGTCGTCTTACTGCAATGTCACTTTCCATTTCAACATGTTGGAGCTTAAATTAAACTTCCTTTGATCACATATTTGAGCAGAACAGTAAAAGTGACTTTCTTTCTCTCAGGTCGAGGAGGGCAGTCTGCACTGCGTTTTGCGCGACTGAGAATGGAGAAGAGGCATAACTATGTGCGAAAAGTGGCCGAGACCGCAGTGCAGCTCTTTGTGTCCAATGATAAGGTTAACGTGGCTGGCATGGTGCTAGCTGGATCTGCAGACTTCAAAACTGAACTCAGCCAGTCCGACATGTTCGATCCAGTAAGAGCATAAACATGCTTTATTTAAAGCGGCATTCATACATATGTTTCTGTAGTCTCTTTTCCACTGTCACATTTTGGTACATTGTACCTTGTGTGTTTTCTACTGCAGTCCTCGGTGTAGCTGACACCACAGGGCACTGTCATGACCTGTCCAGTATGCGGTCTTGGTGTTTTACTGTGCATTGTCGTATTTTCACTTGTGCCGAACCGAACCTCAGTGTTCTTTTTTTTATTTTTCTGTTATAATAATTGCATTACTGTTGTATTATTAGCTGGTAGCTACTTTTGTATCAGTATGAAGATTAGTCCCACTTTGAATTTAACTTGACTATTGTCTTCCTGAGATGACTTTCTAATTGCTCAATTTCTCACCGCCTGCTTGAAGGTCATACTCTTGACCTAATTAGTGCCTCTGGGCATTTGTGCAGTCAGGTGTTTAATTGTGAAGGAATTCTGTTCTGCTTCTATTGCCAACAATGGAGTACTGACCCACAGGGTCATTTGTTTACTGACCATCAGATCAATAAATCATTTGTGCCCAGTGAGGAAATGTAATCTACTGTACCCTTCTTGAATATCTCCTAACTCATGTTGCTGGATGCTCTCTGCTGTCCTATACCAGTTTGTGTCCTTGGTTTAAAAGTATCTCTTCGGGAAACAACCTTTACAGTTCACACTGAGGCCTACACCTCAGATTGTGTAGTGATGCGAGAAAAACATCCAGATTCTCTGAAGTACAGATTCTGATTAACAAGGCAAGAGCCTGTTCTGAACTTGCAAATATCGATTGTACCAGTGATTACTTAGTTTTGTTCTCTCTGCTCTTGTTACACAGCTCTGACAACCCTTACATCCCTTACAAATGTTTGAACTGAATGCTCTGTATCAGAACTTAAAATATTAGTGTCACTGACATGAGCTTGTTTCATGTAGTGCAGTGGCAAAGTGAATGCAGGAGGCATTTTGTTCATGTGTCTCTTTGCTCAGCATTTGTACTTTCTTTCCACTGTTGTCTGGTGGAACACTTTAATGCAGTACGTTTGCTGTGGTGGGGGTGGTATAAATGGCCAAATTATATTCCACCCTAAACACAGTCGAACTACGTTTCTGTGCTGCATCCTCGCCTCAAATGAGGAATGTCAATTCTACTTTCATTTAAAAGAATGTAAGGTGTTATTTAACTGAAAAGTGTTATAGCATGCATTTTGATATTTGAATGCATTTGTGTTACAGAGGTTACAAGCAAAAGTTTTAAAGCTGGTGGATATTTCTTATGGAGGGGAGAATGGTTTCAACCAAGCCATCGAGCTATCAGCTGAGGTTCTTTCCAATGTCAAATTCATTCAAGAAAAGAAACTAATAGGTAGGTTTGTGGGCACACACATACAGGTATCTGCATGCAGATGTCGTCATATAGATGCTTGCAAATGAAGAGCAAGACAATGAACGAGATGACGATCAGAAATGCATTGTTTGATTTAGATGTTGATGGCCACCTTATATGATTGAATGCCTTCTCCGACTTTCAGGTCGCTATTTTGATGAGATTAGCCAGGACACGGGCAAGTACTGTTTTGGTGTGGAAGACACACTTAAGGCGCTTGAAATGGGAGCAGTGGAGATCCTCATTGTTTACGAGAACTTGGACACTATGAGATACATCCTACGAGTACATGGGACTGAGGGCATTGGTATGGAGAACGGTATGTATACGTGCGGACATAACAATATTCACACAAACACTTATCCCTTGGGTACCGGAAATTTAAAAAGGTCACTGTTGCACTTCACCACACAATGCAGGAAGTATACAGCCATTAGCCATAACATTTAAAACCACCTGCTTAATATTGTGTAGGTCCCAGCCGTTTCATTGATTGCACTAGACCATAGAAGGTGTACTGTGGTGTCTGACACCAAGGAGCAGATCCTTTAATTCTTGTAAATTGCAGGTGTGGCCTCTATGCATTGAACTAGTTTACTTAGTCCATCCAACAGATCTCTAATTGGATTGTGATCTGGGGATGCTGAAGGCCAAATTAACATTTTTAACTGTTTGCCATATTCCTCAAGCCAAGGCAGGGCACATTATACAGCTAAAAGGAGTTATACTGCTATTAGAAAATAACATGGCCATGCCGGGCTCTTCTTGGTCTGCTACAATATTTCAGTAGGTGGGATGTGTTAAAGTGACCTCAGTATGAAGAGCCATTATTTCCTCAGCTGAACATTGTTTTGTTTCTTTGAAATAATAGTTTCTTTTCCTTTCTTCTGGGAAAGGAATTGAAAATCATACCGTCAGCTTTTCTAAACATCTAAGCAAGAAATAATATTCGATACATGCAAGATACACCACAAGCACTGAGGCTGGGAAAAGAACACCTCCTGCAAAAGGAGGTGTTTCTGAAAATGATTGGAGACCGTTGTCTGAGCACCATATCAGCCAGCTGTCAGGTGTTTGCTCAGTTGCTGTCTTACTTGCATTTTGACCCTGACCTAGTTCAGTGCTGGATTTATGTCCTATTGCAAAAAAACCTCTTCAACTCACCAAAGCTAAATTATTTCTTTGTTTTAGAACCTTCATTTTTACAACCTGTTTTACCTGGGCAGTTCTTGTGTATTACATTTGAACTTTTCTCAGGGATCGTTACTCACCCTTTTGTTTATTTCAGATGAGAAGACCATTTATTTAACACCTGAGCAAGAGAAGGATAAGTCTCACTTCACGGACAAAGAGGTGTGTGTGTTTGTCCCTGCTGGACATAACCCTTCTGAAGGGTTATATTTTGTTTTTAAAACCTGAACCTGTCTGTACAATTACTTGTCTAGACGAGATGGAAATGGGCCGCGCTGAATAAATAGGCTGAACTTTATTTAAATAAAGAGGGAAAACCATTATGAAGACCCTTTTTCTGGCATGTTAGTTTTTATTATATTTTTTTAAAATGAACTAATTTCTCTCTCCACAATTTTTGTTTGTATCTCAGACAGGGCAGGAGCATGAACTGATTGAGTGTATGCCACTGCTGGAGTGGTTTGCTAATAGCTATAAGAAATTTGGTGCCACTCTGGAAATAGTCACAGACAAGAGTCAGGAGGGGTCGCAGTTTGTCAAAGGCTTTGGAGGAATTGGAGGCAAGTATACCTTAATCTGACTAGCAGTGTAATTGTGTAGCAGCAGTGTGCACATGTTTGTAGTAATTGCATTGTTTTCATGTATTCTGTATTCATCATTGCAGTGTTGTAAAAAATGAAATCCTTTTATACACTTCTCAGAAAAAGTTGGGAATATTCGGCTTTCGGGTGAAAAGTCGGGATGAACCTAAAATGCACTATAACTTTTATAGGTGAACTTAATGTGACCTTCCCTGAACATTTGAATGCACATGTCCAACTGTTCAATGTTTCAGTACTTTTTACACAACTTTCTGTTCTCTGACAACGGCCTCATGATGCTGTTCACATTTTGGCATCATGAGACCAAGACGACTTCTGACGATTGATCAACAGTACCTTGCCATTGCGAGATCATTCGAAACCAATTACATCGGCGTGTTCTCCATGATAGACGACCTGCAAGTGTACCTGACCACACCACCAGGCACAGTTTATGCTGGACGAGAGACCAGTGCGCCTCAGTGCTGTTCTCAGATGAAAGTAGGTTCACCTTGAGCAGTAATGATGGCCGGCAATGAGATCTCAAGGAGAGCGCTATGTATCAGCCAGACGAGCCGGTGGTGGTGGTAGAGGGTGGGCAGGTGTGTCTAGTCAATACAGAACTGCCCTACACTTTGTGAATGGTACAGTGACAAGCCCATACTACCTGAATAACACAATTAATCCGGTCATTGTTCGGTCACAACAACACAGGCCTAATTTCATCTTCATACTGACAATGCTTCAGCTCATCGAGGATGCATCATTAGGGAGCGGCTGCTGGAGACTGGGGTACCTCAAATGGATTGGCCTGCCATGAAAAACTAGGGGGTTTGGTGTATCGAGGCTCGTGCCCTAGAACCTCAATGACCAGAGGGCTGCTCTTTAAGAAGAGTGGGATGCCGTGCCTCAGCAGCCAATAAGTCGACTTGTCGACAGCATGACATGTCGTGGTCAAACTGTACTTGATGCTCGAGGGTACATGACACGACGTTGGTTGAGTTTTTTGTTTTTGTTCTGGTATACTCACAACTGTTAGCTTTTGTTTCGCTGAATTGTTTGAGATAAGGAAACCATTGCATGCTTCTACTTAAATGCCCTACTTTCATGATGCATCATTGTAGTGTGAACTTTGTACATTTTCCATAAATTTCATGGAAAGCCAAACATCCCTAGCCTTTTGTGAGTAGTGTATGTATAATAAACTTTCCGTTCGGATACAAGAGTTCCTAATTTTGGTGAACAAATGTCTCCTCAAGAAGAAATCTGAAGTTGTATCTAATCCAAAGTGGCCTCTTCCTGGTTTGTCATAGTGTGATAATTAGTATAGTGGTGAAAGGGGTGGGGTTGAGATGGCAGGAGTATGCGACGGCATTTTATTTGGGAATCGTCATGCATCTCAATAACTAGTTGCACTCTTGGTGGTGGAATAGGTGGAAAAAGCTTAGGCCATTTTTGTAGCTTGTTGGGTAAAACATTGACTTTCTCCTAGACCATTTAAAAAAAAACAAAACAAAAAAAAAAACATTTTAAATGATGTAAATTAGTCAATACTAATAAATTTAGAGTGAAAACTGTGTTCCACTGAGGACTTCCATGTGTCTGTAATTTCTGAATTAATCATTTATTAATGCAATTGTGCTCTCTGTCTCTCTCAGGTATCTTGCGGTACAGAGTGGATTTCCAAGGGATGGAATACCAGGGAGATGACGACGAATTTTTTGACTTGGATGACTACTAGGTAGTCGGGAACTGTAATGGGAAGAAAATTGAAAGAGTGAAAGAGGAAATATGGAAAGAAACATGTCTTTCTTTTGCAGAGAGAGAGTGTGTGTGTGGACCCTAATTAACCACAAACCCACATGTAAACACATGCGCACACATACGCAGACAGTTTCAGATGCTGAAAAGGAGGAGTACACTGTCTGTCAATCAAATGAAGGACTGGCCCTTCATGAATAATGCCCCTGCCTTAGAGCGCTCTGATTGGATAGGACTTTGCATCATTTTGTTTATTCTCTTTTTCCTCCTTCCCAATTGAATTAAAGTGACAGCACGTGCCCAGGATGTAAAACTGCTCTGTCCAAGGATGAAAGGTCTTTGGACTCACTCCTCTTATACAGAAATATATTTTTCTTTATATCCCTCCTGCCTTCTTTCCATCATCCCATCCCTACCTCTGTCTCTCTGGATCCTATTGCATTTATTTTGTTTTGTTTTTTTTTTTACTGGCAACTGCTGCTGTATTTTATGACAGTGTGGGATTTTTTTTTACCTGGGTTTCTGTAGCAAATGGGGGGACAAAAAAGTATTAAATTTGATCTGCTTAAAACCAGTATCACTTCATCTGAACTGATTCATGTTTATTTATGCCTTTATTTGAGAGAGTAAAGGCCGTTAAGCATCTTCCATTTCTAATGTTTTATACCTACACTGACCTCTGCAGTTGTGAGCAAATGTTTGAAGGCATCCTCTTTAGGGAACAAACTTACATTTTTCTGCACCAATGCCCTCAGTAATGAAACATGCAGTAGTTTCTATAAGTGTGATCTCTGGACAGAATGTATTCTACTTTTGGTAAAAGGCCATTAGATCATGGACAATCATATATAACCATTTTGTTTGCTTTCTCGCTCAGATCACACAAAGCAGCTGGTAACCTAGTGGTTAGGGCGTTCACTCTGTGATCAGGAAGTCATGGGTTTGATTCCCAAGGCTGCTAAGCACCTCTGAGGTACCCTGAGCAAGGTACCGTCCCCACACGCTGCTCCCCGGGTGCTGTGTTCCTGCTGCCCACTGCTTCACTTGGTGAATGGGTTTAAATGTAGAGATGGCATGGTGTGCAGTTCGCACTGTGCTGTGGTGTGTTCATGTGACAGAATGGTCACTTTCACAAAGCCCCCGAAAGATCTTGTATTGTTAAAGCTGTCAATCGCAGCATATGTGTTCGCACCAATAATTCTTGCACAAAAGATTTATTTTTTTTAATGGTAAAATACTTTTATAGGCAGATAGTGGTCCAATCAAATACAGCGTCAACGACGTTCTTTGATGCGAGTTGCGTGACTGTTCTCTGAATCTAGTGCTGTGACCATTTTTCCCCCCTGTTAACGTCAATTGTAAAATTTTGTGTACGTGATTTGCGGAGCTCTGTTTATTCTGAAGCATCAAACACTTCTGTTAAGAACTCTGTGCTTATTTTAAGTGTGTAAATTACGTCTGTGTTGTCTGACAGTCTGTCAAGCGGCGCACACCGCTCGTTTAGAGCTATGCAAATATGTCGTGATTGCAATGTTGTTTTGTATAATGCAAGGACTAAGTTTTGTGATGTATTTACCATTAATTTATCATAATGTGCAGAATTTCAGACTCAAGTCAGCCTCCCCAGGAAGGCCCCTACATTTCTTTATCTCTCAATCTGAATTGAGTTCTAGTGTAACTGAAATGCAGTGTGTGCACAAGGTAACACAATTAGATTGATGTTCCTTTATAAGTGGTGTGGTGCTACACTAGATTTGTGGCTATGCAGATATAATTTCTGCAGTTGTTTATCCTCTTTCACCAGTACCACTCAGCAGGACAATGCAGAAACATGTTGAGGATTTTCATTTTATATGATGACTGCTTTATAAATAAGGAAAATTAGATCTGGCGCAAGTCACAGAGGTAAAACTTACTATATCTTCTGTTAGTCTCTCCACACTGGAGAGTGGAGAGAGAACTAAAAACAAAAAAATACAAAGCAGCAAATGTAAGTACCTGTTTAACCCGTGCTTATGTACGGAGATGAATGTAGTAAGTTTCACAGTTTGCACAGGGAACTTGATTTATGTTGGTAGATGCTTTGCCCCTGCAATCAGAAGGTTTATGGATTGAACCCCCGTGCCCCAGTGTGGTTCTTGGATACCCACTGCTATACTTGGTGAATGGGTTAAATTCAGAAAAAGAGTTCGCCACGGTTCACGCTGTATGCTCTGATGACTATAAGGGGCCACTTCTCTGATACTTGAGACACTTTAATTCAAACAATATCCACGTTATCTATATATGTGGTAAATGTTGAATGCGCATAATAATGTAATCGTGCTCTTCTAGCACATGCTTGTTCTTATATATTGCTTTTTACATTTTATATTCATTTTTGCCACTGGTGAATGCGCCAACAACATAAGCAAATCAGGAAAATATGCTTCCACTCGGCCACGCCCTCTATTCAGCTGCCCAATCGGAATCAAAGACCTGTCAGTTACCCCGCCTGTCTCACGCGATCACTTAGAAACACGAGGCACAGTGTTTTCATATTTTTCAGCATAAAAGTTTTGTCAAACACCCACAAAATAAAATTGTGTTGGCCCACATTGCAGCTTGTAGTTTCAGATTTAGATACTTTAATTTCTTTAATGGAGCCTGAATCTGTGGAGGTTTTTTTCTTTTGTTTTACTGTCATTGCTTCTTCAAGCAGTTCACTTGCTGTCAGTTTGTAGCAGAGCCTGGGCCTTAATAATATATATTTTTTATATTTACTATAAAAAAACTGATCTTGGAGCATCTTAAAAAGAAAATACAAATACAAAACTCCAACATTTGGCCTCATTTTAGATTAGTAGGTTGACGAATAGAATATAAACTGGTCTAATTCAGCACTCGTATAGACATATTCACATGGTACAACTAATGCTATGAAAACGAGTTTTTTAGATAGTTATGACGATAATAACACACATGATATGATTTCTTGCTGTATTAATTGAAGTATTTGTGTGCAAAAGTGAGGAGGACTTTATTTTGACGGGGTGTCCGGGGCAGTGTCTGGAGCCCTTGTTTGGGGAGAGGGTGGCTGGTTTCCATTTTCGCAGCGAGAGGCGGACGGAGGAGCAACATGGAGCCGGAGATGGAGGACAAGACGCTGGAGTTAATGGTGAGCTACGACCGCGGCACTGTAGACACTGTTCCCGGGTGAATACGGGGGGTGCTGGGGGCTCCATAACGACACTTTGTGTGACTGGGGTCGCAGCTGATGAGTGAGGCTAGGCTGGAGCTACGAAGTGGGGGTGTAGGATAACGAGAGCAGCCTGGATGGATGGATGGATTTAGAGGGCCTGGGGTGGATGTGGCTTTCTTCTCGCGGTTTGTGAGAATTCAGCCGAGAAAATCTTTCATAAATAAAAGTCTAGCACCCTTAAGGATCCTTCGAAATCACCAGTAACACGCAGTGTCGTATGAGAGTTCCGTGAGGCCTGCTTTTCCACCTCGTCCCTGTTGTTGTTGTTGTTGTTCTTGTTGTCAATATTGAGGGATCCGTCCAGTCATTGCGACGCTGCTGCACCATTTGTCCTCTGGAAACATTACTCCAGCAACTCCAACCACTATTACCTCCTTCGATGTTCAAGACGTCCAGCTCCCTCTCCTGAACCGTTGTAAATTAGATAAATCTCCATAACATTCATTACAGAAGCAGGTGTGCTCACGTTCCTTGCGTTCTGTTTAACCAGTCCTGCTGAGTAGGATGATGCTCCAGCAGGTAAAATCCTTAATAATTCTGATTTTTTCCCGCAAGTAACCATAATCTAATCTGGTACTGTAGCTCAGAACAGCTAGGAACCTTATCTGGCACTGTAGCACAGAAGAGCGTGTTCTTGTAGTTACATTGGTACTTTTGCTTCGTGAAAGTAAATTGCATTTTAAAAAGAAATTCACTATTTGTTAATGTCGTAATTTTCATTAATGTGTAAAAGCTTACATAGTGCAGATTTATATGCTGAGAACGTGTCTAATATTTTAAGAATGTTGGCCAAAACAAGGGTTAGATTCTTATGTCTAATAGTGTGTTTGTCCTTATAGCAAATGTGTGTGTGTGTGTGTGTGTGTGATCTTTTTTCCACTGTGCAATAGTAGTTTACTGTTAGCTCCCAGACTTTTTGTTCATTGTTGATTGAGTTAATGTGAATGTTATGTTCTTGTTTCATCATTAATATCCTCAATCCTGTTTTAGAGACCGACCTCAGCATATGGCCTAACACCTCCCCAACCCCCACCAAGCTATGCCATATGTAACACTGCATCTGCTACAATATTCTACACTGCTGCTCCAACAGGCAGGACACAATTTAATGCAGACTAACCATCTTGATAACCTGACTCGTCCCAACAGCATAAGCCGACAAGGCCGCGTTTTTGTCTGTCTTTTTCGGTGCATAAAATCCACGGTCCAGTCTAAATACACCCACTCAAACATGCACACACATGTCTGTGCCTGATGGCGGTTGTGCCTAATTGTGTGTTTTGACTCTGGGTGGGGCTGTGTGTGTGTTGTGCTAATGTTAATGTGGACATTAACAAATCCTTGCACTCTTTGAGGGCAGAGGAGGAATGGGTGGTCCTTATCGAAATTTAGACGTCCGTGCCCTCTTCCACGCCCCACCCATGTCATAATGAATAGGCTTAATGCTTAAATGTTGTGTGTGTGTGGCACTGTCTGTAGTTAAGTGGGTGAGTGTGTGTGTGTGTATGTTTGTATGTATGTATTTGCTCTCTGTACGTTGCTCTAATACTGTTTTTTCCTTTCCTTCACTTCCCCCACTTATACTCTGCTCCCTTCTTTTTCCCCCTCACTCTCTCACATCCCCTTTCTCTCACTTCATTCCATTTTTTTTCTTTATTTGCTCATTCCCAATCTTCTCACTTTAATAAATCACACCAACATTATAACTCTTCCGTCTCCTTTGATATTAAATAACCCTTTGTTTTTCCCTCAACACTTCCACTTTCATGGGTCATTTCCTCCCTCACTTCTTTCTCTCTTAATCTTTCTCTCTCTGTTTCTCTCTCTCTCTTTCTTTTTCTCTCTCACCCTCTCTTTTTCTCTCTCTCTCTCTCTCTCTCTCTCTCTCTCTCACACAGTGCTCTTTGCCTCGCTCTCTCTGGCTGGGTTGTTCCTCGGTAGCAGAGAGCCTGTGTGCTCTCAGGTGTCTGCAGAGCCTCCCCACCTCCCGGGCCCACAACCAGGTTCTGCTCTCCTCTTTAATATTCCCTCTGTTTTTTGTTTTTTTTTATTTCCCTTTTCTATTCCACTCTCCTTTCCTCTCTTCTGCTGGTCCCTCTACCACCCTCCAACCTTTTTGGCCTACAAGGTTCTGCTCCCCCACCCTTTGCCCTCTTGTTTTTCCCGTCTGCCTATTGTTTATGTCTCTGTCCTGCACCCCCTCCACCTCCCACCCTACTCTCATACACTTCACCCCCCACAGTCTGCCTGGTTTGGATGGTCAGTTAAAGCCAGACCTGGGCCTGTTTGCGTGACCTAAATCCAAACACACTTGGGGTATAATGATATGTATGCTGGTTGTGATGCTTTTTTGCGAAATAGTGATTTTAAGTGTTATAAACACCACAAAAAACAACAAAAAACTCATTATATACTCCATCAGAAGACACAAAGGGGTATATCAGTGATGCAGATTTAAATTTCACTAAAATGTTTTGAACATTAATTTTTTCCCAATTTATTGATGCTGTATTGAAATCATTACACCCTTATGTCCCACTGACTGAGGATTTTATTTCCTCATAATTCTGCATGAATATAATGACTTATCTTTGTGATTGTCGTTGTTGTTCGAACACTCCCTCTTCTCCTGTGTTTTATGTTGTTCTTTGTTGTCTGCAAGACTCATGCTGTACGAGGAAAAGAGGTGGAGATAATTACAGAGAGGTCATGAACAGAAAAATAATGACTGCTGGAGAGTTAAACCTGTAGGAAAAACATTAGTTATTGTCCACGTCAGCAGTGTTTCACACTGTATTACACAGCTGGGTCTGTCACTAGGTGCCCTTTTTAACCCATTTTGCATTCTAACTGCTTAAACACTCCTCTATGTTTTAGCAGAGATATTTAAAACTCTGACAGAGACATGCCTGTTAGTGAGTATTGTATCACACACAAACACACTCACACTGTTGCTGTAGCTTAGGCATAAGGAAATCTAAAACCAGTCTTAAATGGGGGATGGTGTCAGTGAGAGTGGGCATTATGGCAATATGCTATCACTAATGCAATAAAGCATCTCATTACACTTTTCTGAGCCCACTGTGGGTGTCATAAGTATTTCTAAGACACTTCCCAATGTATGCTGCCTTAAAAAAGTCCACCTGAACTGGAAATCATAATTGAGTTATTTTGCTTTTCCTCTGGTGCATGGTAGCTATTAAAATTCAGAAGTTTAGTCACTGCTCTTTGATTAAAGCCTTTTCTCTTTAATTATGCTTGAACCAAAAAGGTACTGTCTAATACTAACTGTCTAAGTCCTGTTTAATTTTAGGTTGACCATTTTTATCAAACAAAATACTGTAGAAATGTCAAGTATTATAATCGTACCTTTTTGCCACCACTGCTCAGACTGAATGTTCCTGCTTTATTAGCATAATGGTTTGACCAGTTTAAGCCTACAGGTTATTCGTGGTGTGAGAGCAGTAAAATGCATTTGAGCGTAAAGGTGAAGATTTATAGACGAAGGAAGTGTGGTAGATTCCAGGCCAGTAGCTGCAGTCCCATCAGTTGCAGATCTAAAGGTCTAATCAAGCTTCAACCAACAGCAGCACTTTATCAAAGCAGCAAGTGCTCTAACCCACTCACACCCCTACATTCGCTTCAGTCTTTCTTCACCACTGCCATTAAAGGCCTGTATAACATGCAAGGGGCAAGAAAGCTATTGATCTTAAATTCAAAACAAATAGAAATGTGCAGGCTTTTACAATACTGTTCGAATGCCGTTATACGATAACGCTCTATAAGACAGTTTTATGGTTTTGTAATTTCTGTAGGATTTGTTGTATTTATTATGTCTATCTTTCATTATTCTTATTATGTAATACTATTATTATTATTATAAGTAGTAGTAGTAGAGGTAGTAATACTTATTTCTGCAGCTAGATGTGATTTCATCCAAATTTCTTATGTGGATGAAATCACATTTAGCCTACACCAATTCAGTAGAGAGCTTGTCTCTGTGGAGGAGGCTTGTGTGTGTGTGTGTGTGTGTGTGTGTGTGTGTGTGCGTGTGCAGTTACTAAATTGGAGAAAAAATGTAA
>JBBPDB010000128.1:3224045-3244318 GCA_037974465.1 Brachypetersius altus
GTGTGTGTGTGTGTGTGTGTGTGTGTGTGTGTGTGTGTGTGCGCGCGCGCGTGTACTTGGGGCAGCTGGTAGCATAGTGGTTAGGGCGTTCAATCAGGAAGTCATAGGTTTGAATCCTAAGACTGCTAAGCACCTCTGAGGTACCCTTGAGCAAGGTACCGTACTCATACACTGCTCCCTGGGCGCTGTGTCTTGGCTGCCCGCTGCTTCACTTGGTGAATGGGTTACATGCAGAAGACGAATTTCATGCTGTGTGTTCACTATGACCGAATGGTCTCTTTCACTTTCATTCATTTACACATATATATATATGATAATGTGTGTGTATGTATGTGTGTATTTTAAGTATGAATTTTTTTGACACCTGTCTTTTCTGGATTTGCTCAGATTGTGGGACATTGAGTGTGGCGCATGTCTGCGTGTCTTAGAGGGTCATGAGGAGCTTGTTCGCTGTATTCGATTTGACAACAAAAGGATCGTCAGTGGAGCATATGATGGGTAACATGCACAATGTGTTCACACCCAGGCCTTCTGGTGCTGACATACTGCTGTTGAGTCGAGGGGCTGAATATCTGACAGATTGAACATCACTGTAAAGCAGAAGGTGTCTTGAATTGTGTTCCTTGAAGTAATGGCTCATGTGTCATTCTGTCAAGATATTGTTGTTTCCCTTTCAATCCAACACGCACAAACACACCCCATACACGCGTTGGTACGTTGGAGCTCAAACGAGTCAGACTTGTCGTATGTCAGCAAGGCCATATAAACCCTCTCATACGTAGACCATGGTCTTCCACATAACTGGATTACACAGGGCTGGAGACCACAGCTCCAAAGTGCAGAGCCCCCCCCCCCCCCGATCAATATATTGATAAAAATTGCACAGTAATGTCTGTCATTAGTTTTCACATCAGGCTCATTTTGGACCATAGTGTAATTATGTCAAGCCTCAAACATGGCTTAAAACATAACAGGAAAAAGTAACTTCAGAAATCAAAATAATGTTGTTAATGTTGTTTTCAACCCAAAGTGCATGGGACTTTTGTTTTTTCACACTCACCAAATGAGAAACCGACCAATTTCATTGTTATTTGCTGGAGAACAGGTTTGCACTCTGGTGTGATATTATACATTACTCTCCTTTTCCTAGTCGCATGTGTTTCATCAAGACAGCCCACAGAGCCAGATTCTGCCATATTCATTTAGTTTTGTCTAGTGAAGATTTTAAACATCAGGAAGAAAGAATGCTTCACATGGACAGGCAAACTTCACTGGGCAAACAGAATCATGTTGACAATGTAAGCTCAGGAAAAAAAAAAAGTTCAATACAGAAAGTACACCTACCCCCCCCCACGTGGCCCAAGCCATATGGAATGCAGTGTGCAGTTTTCCATGACCACATGGCTAAACCCGTTTAAAAGAACACATGGCCACAAACTTCATGCACAAATGCAGCTCCATGCCAGTTCATATGCTTTTCATTCATAATACTGACCAGCCATTCATACACATTACAACCATTCACACTTACTTACATATTTAGTGTCTGTAGTGAGAGAAATGCTTAAAACTCCCTGTTCAACAACAGTGTGTGTCACTGGTCACTCTGAGCTTGCTACACCAGTGTAGCCATGTAAAATTGCTCGTTTATTCTTTTAATTTGGATCCTGACAATTAGCTTCAATCTCAGCAAACCCAAACAGACAACTCAGTGGAACCTTCATAATTTAAATGCTATTTTTCATACCGCAGACTAGAAGGCCAGGTCAGGAAGATGGTGTACAATCAGGAAACTAGTTGTGCACATGACCAGGCTTGTCCTCACCTCTTGCCTTTGTGTTCACAAAGTCAGAACCATTTTGTTGGTTTTCCCTGTAGTTTTCCAGAAAAGTAAAGGACATTTTTGTCTATGCCCACTTATACATGCCCACAGCCCTGCTAACCAGTGTGTCAACAAATTTCATTCATTCTCTAGCAAGATTAAAGTGTGGGACCTGCAAGCTGCTTTGGACCCTAGAGCTCCAGCCAGCACACTGTGTCTGCGCACACTAGTGGTGAGTGTGTATGCGTGTTGTGTGTGCATGTGTCATGTCTTTGGCACTAACTAAATAAGTTGACTGATGGCAGATGGAGGAGCTTGTTTGGTTGAATAACTCGGAGCATTGCAGTCAGAATTTTAAGCAGTTAACACCTTCCGCCTTGTACCTAGTGTACAGTTTATGTGAGCTTGCAGTGGAGAATTTGTGTTCTTTCTGTGTGTACCAAGTGTGTGTTGTCATGGTTACTCTTTGCAGGAGCACTCTGGGCGTGTGTTCCGTCTGCAGTTTGATGAGTTCCAGATCATAAGCAGTTCCCATGACGACACCATCCTTATATGGGATTTCCTGAATGTCTCTCCTAATGGGCAGCAGGAGGGACGTTCGCCCTCACGCACCTATACATATATCTCAAGATAGCAGGTAGACAGATACTTGTGTCACACAAATGTATATTTACTATTCATATACCCAGATATTACTGTAGCTAAATCTCTCTAATCCCTAAACTAACACTGGATTACCCCAAAGCCTCTACCCTCTGTATACCCCCTCTCCTTAATCCTAACAATAACTGAAATCCTTCAGAAAAATGTTGAAGTTGTAGAAGGCACACTAGCTTGATTTGTAAATGTGCATCTGTCCAGTTTCTATTACACTTTCCTGTATGAAATGTTTTTAAAACATACATACATACATACATACATACATACATACATACATACATAATTCAGAAAGAACGATTTTGACATGTTCTGTTGATTACTGTTCACATACAAGAACCAACATCTGCTTGAGAGAGCTGGAACCATTATAATAACCACTATAAAGAATATAATCTGCAAAAATAATAACACAGGTCAACAGGTCAAAATCATTAGAGAAGTTTATTTGGGTTTTGTAGTGTTTTTCATGCAGATTTCAAATCAGTGTTTAGTTTTTCCCGCATGTACAGTTTTTGTGTTGAAGCTAGTTCTATATTGCATGAAAGTTGGCATAATAATCATATGCTGAGTGTTTCTGAAGAAACAGTGGGAGCTGACTGACACTGATCATTATATCTATGCCACAGTGTGGCATGTCTGACTTCATACTGAATATTGAAACAGTTACTCGATTAGTGCCTGAGGTTTAATAAAAACCACATGCAAGTCTATTGCAAATGTAATATTACTCATAATTCAAAAAGTTGATGTGACTGAAAAAAAACCCAAATCAGGTCTGAAATCAGCCTAAAAAATGGGTTTAGGAAAGTGTATTGTGGTTTCTGATGATTACAAAAAAAATGTTATCAGCTGGTTTGCTTAAACTGTTGATGTGAATTAATTACTACACTGTTCTGTTTACAAACACCCAAAATTGTGTATTTGTAGAGTGGCAAAAGTTTCACTGTTTTTCTAACACACACACACACACACATTCTTCCCCTGAGACACCAGATAACTGGAAGGCGCACATACACGCCCTTAATCCTGCGATTCAAGATAAGGCAGACGCACGCTTATCACCACCTACTGTTGTGACACTATCTCTTCTCTCTTCCAGGTGCCTCTTATGTGTGCCAGTGTGTCCTGGGAAAGCTGAGAGCTGACTGGCTGTTGCCTGTGTCTGTCACAGAAAGGTGTCCAGGGAATCGCCTCCTCTTTTTCATCTCTCGTGTCTGAGGAGAAACTTCTTCAGTAACACTCGACGAGTTTTGCCTCAAAACATGCACACATGCACCAACATTCTGAGCCAAAACGGAAACACCGTCTCTCTTGCGAAAACGCACACATAACCCAAGTAGCACAGACATTTAATAATTTTGCTCTGTCAATTGCATTAATTCTATATTCACACACATGCACACACTCAGAATGAAGTGTATAAGCTTGAGACAATATCTATTGCCACAGTATTGCTCAAAAATCTGTAGAATATAATGCTAGGAAAAACAAAGTTTTCACTAACCACAATTATGTACACACGAACCACTCCAAAAATACAATTTTACTCTCCCGCCTTCATTGCGGAAGTGCTGGATGGACACGCTAATGAATGAGGGAAGAATTTCCTGCAGTGTTGGAGAAAGAGACTCTTGACAAACCTGCAAAGGAGGATGAAGTGAATGGCCTAGATGGAGTAAAGATGCACAAGGGTGACACTCCTCTGCTCCTCTTTGGGTCCAGGCTTTTCCTAAGGACTAGGGACACCCTCCTGTCTTTAGGGTATAGAGGATGGCGGCTCTGAATCGGCAGAACTGAGTTTGGTTTTCTGCGTCTGCTCTTGCCTCATCTCCTCGTCTCATAGCCGAGACTAGCATTGTGCATGTGAGACAGTGTGGAGTCCCTGTCTCTTCTAAAGCAGCTCATCTTGTTTCAGCTTTTTTCTTTTGTTTCTTACTGTTTTTATTCCTTTTTTATTTAATTGGACTTGTCATGTCCTCCATTGTATGCTTGCACTAGACATTGTAGAGCTGTCTTTTCTGCTCAATGGCTAGTGGACATATTGTTTTCTGATCTCTCTCTCTCTCTCTCTCTCTCTCTCTCTGCCTTCTCTCTCTCTCTCTCTCTCTCTGCCTTCTCTCTCTTTCTCTCTCTCTCTGCCTTCTCTTTCTCTCTCTCTTCCTTCTCTCTCTCTCTCTCTCTCTCTGCCTTCTCTCTCTCTCTCTCTCTGCCTCCTCTCGCTCTCTCTCTCTCTCTGCCTCCTCTCTCTCTCTCTGTGTCTCGCTGCCTGCTTGCTGTATGAGGGCTGATTGTAGTTGTGAACAGAAATGTCTTGTCACAAATTGTTGTATATTAATTTTTTTATGAAAAATACATTTATTGTGAATAAAGTACATGACTATGGCTATGTTTTGACAATGTATTGCGTGAGTAATTGCGTGTGTATGCTCTGCATGCGAAGGTGGGTACTGTCGTTTTGGAAAATTAATGCTTATGAGTTTTTTGGATCAATAGAGGGGATTTAGGATGGGGGTGAATTGTCATGTTTGCACATCTGGTAAAATCCTAATTAATTCTGTGACCGCATGTGCCATTTGACCTGTTTAGACCTAAACAGATAATCTGAGCACACAGAACCACAGGAATCGCACTGCTCTGAGCAGCAGATGTCACAGTGGTGTAAACCTAGACTGAATGGTTCTGGTAAACAGCCCACAGGTGGTGCTGTTGCTTTGTGATGTTATGCTGTGGCTTGTGAACTGGCCTCCATTGAAAGAGCCAAGTTCATTCAGAGCAGAACAAGCCTGGACTTACCTTCTGTGCCTCCTGTTAAAGGCATTTGAGTGATTAGATAATTAGAAACAGTAGATAAATAAAAATTCCCCTGCGGCTTTTCAAAGATTTCTGGGGATTGGTAACTTCTAATGCCCAGATGCACTGAGTAGGCAACGTTTGGAGTGAAACTTATTTCTTTATTTATTTTACTTCTGGGTTTGTGTTTGGATTTCCCAAGACTACAACGTTTAGTCATAAATGTAGTGTTCTTCTTAACGTCAATGTGTTCCACTCCAGAAATGACTTTATGGGTGCAGTATTCGGATGTCATTAGACAAGTTCCAACAGGGTACCACTCCAAGTACTTTTAGGCCGCAGTACAAATGTGTAATCGGCTCAGCTACTGATAAAATTCAGTGTTGGCAGTAAATACCTACAGAGGCACAGTCCAGAGCAGAGTTTCCCTGTTTAGTGTTTTCTACTTCTAAGGCTCTTGATCCAGCTTACAGATGGATAGTTAATAGGCTAATGTTCCGCATCAAGTGTGGTAGCGGACAAGATGCCAAGCAGTGGCATACAGGGGTCCAGCATAGCCTGTAACTTCTAATTCAGCTGCCGTTTTCATTGTTTTCTTACGTGCTTGATTTGTGTGCGTCTAGATGTTTTATTTCCCTTTTTCCTTCTCAGTACTTTTTTTTTCATTTTTTAACGTCCCTAAGGCCGATCACCAAAAGCTGAATGAGCCATTACTTGGTCAAAACTGAAACAGCCTTTAGACCACATCAGTCTGAAGTGAGCGCAGTTGGACCATGATGAAGTGTGTTATGGTGTGTGTATGCGAGAAGTGTGTCAGTGGTTGTGGTGTGTGAGAGTGAGAGCTTTTAATGTGCATGTCGAATCCTTATTCTGCATTGTGGGTCTGGATGTTGAGCTTCAGTATAGTTGTGGTTTACCGTGATTGTGTGTGTATATGTGGTCATGCCTTTGTGGTTGCCTGTGTTGAGTGATACTTCATGTTCACACAGCACACTATGGTATTACTGGCTACACAAGTGGGTTTATGAGACGATATTGTGTGTGTGGTTAGGCCATTACAGCTGCAACAGATGAGTGTGGTGTGTACCTGTGGTTTTTCACTGATACAGATCATTTGTTTTGCATTATTTAGCATGTAATACTATTCGGATGTACGTAAGGGAAAAGTGTGTTTCTCAGAGAAATGTGAGTGTCACGTGGATTGATCATACACCGATCAGCACTAACATTCATCTAGGCATGGACCCCACAGGACCTCTGAATGTGTGCTATGATATCTGGCACCAAGACGTCAGCAAATCCTTTAAATTCTGTAAGTTGCAAGATGCAGTTTTCATGGCTTTGTCCAGCACATCTCACAGATGGACGATTGGACAGACACATGGGGAATTTGGAAGCCAAGGCAACTCCTTGAACTGTCATCTCTTCCCAAGGTTACTAATGCACATAGCCACACCTGGCCGGCCACCTTGTTCCAACTTCGATGCTTATGTGACTTTTATAGGGGCTTTGGTGGATGAGCATGGCACTCTGACTGACTTGCAGGTACACAGCAAGCCGTGATGCAGTGTGTTTTGACAGCTTCCTATCACAGCCAGCATTAACAATTTTTTTTCAGTAGCTGTTGTATGGGATTGAATGAGACGGACCTGCCTTTGCTTCATCTCTGAGCCTTGTCCATTTCCCTGTTGTTGGTTCCTTCTTTGGACCATTTTTGTTCTAACCCCTGCACCACACAAGACCTGTTAGTTTGGAGATGCTCTGACAAAAGCATCATAATCTGCCGCGGTTACTCAGATCCTTACTCAACTATTTTCTTGCCTCAAACACATAAATCTCAAGAACATTCCTTGCTGCCTTATATATCCTAAACCTTGACAGGTGCCACTGTAACAAAATAATCAATGTTTTTCACTTCATCTGGAAGTGGTAATAATGCTGTGGCTGATTGGTGTATAATGTAGTATAGTTTGCGATGTGTGTGAGTTTTATTGTCCAGAGGTGGAGTATTCAAATCTTTGACCGTATATGCTATGCTTGTGTATCATGGGTCTCTGTGTAGAGTTTGTGCATACAATATGTATATGTTCTGAGCATTGCTACTGGTGGTGGTCTGTGTTTCCTGTGGGTTTGAGGAATATGTTTTTTTCCCCCATAATTCCTGCAGGTCCCAGGTCACCGCTCTGTTCTCACGCACATTTTTAACATTCCTTCCTGCTGCAGCCTTACCATACACCTTCCTCTGGGTTTGGATGTGGATTCTTTCCACCATTCTGTTTCCAAAACTCTCTCTCCCTCTCTGTCTTTCTCCTTCTATCCGTCTCTGTTTCTCTGCTCCCCCTTCTCTCCCTCTCTCCCTCTTTCTCTGAATGCTTCACTTTCCCGCTGAGTCAGCTGACTGGGATTCCCGGGATTACAGGTTCGAGGTGACGGCTGTGTGTGTGTGTGTGTGTGTGTGTGTGCATACAAGAGTACTGTAATGATTCACATCCAACAAGCTTACATTTCCCACCAGAGGTAAGAAGGATGTGCTAATATATAATTATATGACATCTCATGTGTTTATTAAAATCATTACCCAGAAAACAGATGTTCCGATTAGTCACTTTGTTCTCATATGTCGCAGTTCAATCAGTTAGTTGGTTTATGTTGTTCGGATCAATCAACAGTGTGTAAATGTTGAAAGAATAGTTAGAAGTTGTTCAGTGCTTATCCACCAGTATCCAGTATCCACTGATGTTGTTAATTAGTATCTAGTTAGTGAAATGTAACGTTTATTAACTATATTTTAATTGTAGGGCTGGGCAGTTTGGGAGTAAATATAACCACTATACTCTCTCAGTATGCCTCCTGATGTTTAGATTATCTGAGGTTTTTACAATATTGTCATACACTTTTTTTTCATTATTCAGTATCTCACCTATCACTGTATCACACACGACTTTTATGCACTCTCTGCAATCTGTCAATGATATTAAAGTTCTGATGACATCCACAATATACTCAGAAAAGCATTTATGACCATTTATTACAATAATATTATTACTTTTTTTCAGTAATTCTACCTTGTGCATAGCTGTCCATTAATTCCTAATAGGTTACTCTCTATGGGACAACCTGCATAAACTATGGTAGTAATAAACAAGCCCAGTCTGACCACTTGCCTTCTGGTGATGACAACCACAAAAGTGAAGACACAGAGAAGCAGACACTATGGGGAAATTTTAAAACACAGACAATTTCTGTAGAGTTTACTGGCTTTAGAAACATTGCCATACACAGAGATGAAATAAATAAGTGAAATAAACTTTATAGTAACAACAATTATAGTAGCAGTCATAATAATATCGCTTATTTAGCTTTGCTCTTTTTATATAGTTTTATTTATTGTAACATTTGTCTTTTTCCCTTTTAATAATAATGTAAGTGACTTTGGTACTCCACTGAATATTTCCACTAGCAGCATTCCGAATGGAACCCAAACGGGAACGTTGCTCCTTGTGTCGTTCCAAAAGCAACGCCGCCCCTTTCCTGTCCCAAGGCTGAGTGCTCTAGTCTGATAGGCTGGTGGCTTCAGAGGCTCTAGGAGGTGGGGGTTGTCGAGTTCATTGTTGGTCTCCAGTTGTCTTTGGTCGTTAGGTCATTTTTGGTGCAGCTTTCTAAGGAGGTTTCTTTGTAT
Source organism: Brachypetersius altus (assembly GCA_037974465.1). NCBI lineage: Eukaryota > Metazoa > Chordata > Actinopteri > Characiformes > Alestidae > Brachypetersius > Brachypetersius altus. The sequence continues at coordinate 3,232,997 of JBBPDB010000128.1, forward strand.
TTCTTCTTCTCTTTTCTTTTTTTTACATTACATTCCAGTTTTAGTGGGGTTTTCCAGCCATAGGTTGGCTATATTTTATTAAGCTCACCTATGCAGATGTACTCTTTAAAGTCATCTCTGGTAGCATCCAATGTGGTCTTTGGTGCAACTTGAAACACTCTTTGATACACTCACACATACACACACACACACTCACTCTTAAATTCATACTAGCTTGCAGGCAGAGGGGGGAGAGATTTGTAGTCCCTCCTCTTTATCGCTCCTGAGTCCTTTAGCATGACTCAGTCCAGAATCCGTTTTTCACCATAATGGTTCCAGGAGATCCATTATTCTTTTCCAGCCATGTCAGGCCAGTTCCAGACAATCCTTGCTCTGGGAATCCTGAGTGAAGTATTTTGTGGGAAAAGTGAGTACCCCTCTCATGAAGCCACTGGAAGCAATAGCTTGGTTAGAAGGTTACTGGGTCAGAGTCTCCCTCACCCACCCTTCAAAGGGGGGCTGTTAGTTTAACATGGTCCATTTTTGCTACTTTAGACCCTAGAAAATAACTAGAGCTTGTCATTGCATAAAGATCTACTGAGCGTCTCGATTTGGGTTTGGTTTAGTGTTTCAGCACCAGACCTGGTCAGGGCTCTGGTTTGGAATAGCAGGTGTTTGGTATGCTAGCAAGTCCAGTTTAGATCCTGTTTACTGGAGGATGGCGCAGAACAACAGCTGACCCTTCAAAAAAAGGATAGCCTTCCATTTCCAGCACTGTCCATTAGCCAGTGAAACGGAGTTAGAATTCCAACATTCCGTCCACACCAGGTCCTGTGGTTGGCATTAGCAGGGTCCCATCAGCAGGACTGCAGTCTGGGAGTGTCATTTGTTAGTAGGCCCTGACTCATTGTTGGCAGGGTCCCGTAGAGAGACAGTGGGGATTTAACCTCCATTAACGCGGCCGTGCTGCACGGACTCTCTTGCTCCTCTTGCTGACTGTGGTGAAACGGAAAGGCGCGTGGTCCGGCTGCTCTCCCGGAGGGGGCCGCTTCATGAAGTGAACGTCCTGCTGGTTAAGAAGTGTGTGGGGGCCACGGCGAGGGCGCCCCCTTTTCGTAAAGCCCACATACCAGCCTGTGTAGCGTGCTGACATTAGTGCTGTGTAGTTGTTCTCCAGCACCATCTCCACAAACAAGCAGTCTGGACTACGACTACTGGCCTTCTGGGAACAATCCAAAAAAAGCACGAACACACACAAACACACAGAGTGTCAGTTTTCTGCAAAGTCAAATTGCCCTTTTAGATTCTGAAACAACAACCCTTTAAATAACATAGAGATGTGTCACCTTGCCTACAAGTTTGCCCCTGCGATTCATACACAGGTAGTAGTTGGTCTCTTTTCCCCTGATTCGCACCTGGCTGCCGAAGGTGTCTGCCTCCACTACGAGCTGGGCTTGTGAAGGGACAAACAGACACAAAGACAAACAGACATTACAAAGGAATTACACCAGTAAAAAAACAAGATTTTCTACCTTCTGCCTAGCTCAGAGGAGCTATGGCCGCCTTTGACAAAATGATCAGTAAAAGGAATCTAATAAAAACCACAATGGAATTTCTATAACTATGGAGACAGTGGGTTGGTGACAATTGGTGACAATGGCCATTCAATTTCACATTCTCTGCACAGTTCAAAGCACAGTTACGGCATATTTAACTGAAATATATTTGTAAAAAAATGTCAGTTCAGTAAATTAGTAAAATTATTAGTTTAAATTATGGCACATTTTATGTTTGTGTTTTATTTGTTCCAGTATCCAGTATTCTACTCAGACAAGATTAAAATTACATGGTGTCTTTGGGTTCTTTTACAAGAGCGGTGATTTTATATTGGTCTGGAACAGCCACTCGAGCGTTTTCCCTTCTTCCTCCCCTGAGAAAATTCCAGACCAAATTGTCATTTAACAGATCTATTAGAAGCTCAGGTCATTTTAGTCCTGTCTAGATACAGATAAACAGTAACTTGTCCTCTGTCATTCAAACTTTTTAAACTTTTTAAACATCTCTAATCTTTGTAGCTCAGTTCTTTCATTATTGGCTTGAACTTGACTGTCCTGTAGAGCTTGTACACTGTGTGTTATTAACAGTCTTGGCTGACTGCCAGATCGTCTATAATCTGGCATAAGTTTCAATTACAGCAACGCTTTATGTTAAATGCTCCATATTGTCCTCACCTCATTTTTGTCTGGTAGTACAGACTCATGATGCTTTTAAAATGCTTAGTTAAAGTATTTTAAATAGCAAATCTACGAATGCAACTAAGCAGCAATTTAACAATTGTTACTTGAAAGAATACATGGCTTTTTGTAAGATATGCGATATGCAAACCTAAAATGCAGGACATGCTGTCCCAGTTATGTCATTATCTTTTATCATTTGTTAACGATGCGAGCTAGTTGTAGTCCTGCAATTGTGAGCCTTGTATTAGCAGGGTCTGGATGTAAATGTGGCCTGCATTTGAGGATTTGAGGATTTCAATTTTGTTGACCCCATATGACCCTACTGGCCTCACAGTCAATGCTATTTTCAGGATGGTGAAATCAGTTAAGGCTTACTGTTATTCTTATGACTAGGGAAAGAAATTAATTCTACAGAGCTTACACTGTACCTGAGCTGCTACACCTGTACTAAAAGGTCTAATGTAGCATCGTATTTGATTCATGTTATTTAAATAAGAACTGATTTTGTCTTAGGGACTGTAACTGCCAGTCTGACCTATTAAAGAGTAAATCAGGTTATTTATAATTACTTTGGCTAATAAAACATGGGGATGTGCCTGTGTGTGTTAAATGTGTTACGTGCTATCTTTGGGTTATAAAAAAAGGCTAATACAAATCGACAAAAAGTCAGCCATCAGTCAATTTGGGTTTAAAGAAATTGGAATTGACCATGAAAATTCATAATTGGTCCATCCCTAATTAGTACTGTCAACAGCAGTTGTGAGACTGAGCTGGAGTCGAATGAAGGCGAAGGAGGAGAGATAACCTGGTGCTTATAAGCAGATTAAACCACAGTATGAGTGACACTGACCTGTCCTGATAACCCCTGCACCTGGAACTAATTCAACTTCAAAATCAACCTGCAATAACCAGCTGATCGTTCTGGACATTCATTTTTGATTTCTATTTAAGAAACTGAGTTGTGACCGGTTGATCATTTCGGTCATGTATTATTGACCTGTATGGGTTAAGTGCGATTATATAGCTATCTTTTCTTCCCAAGAGCTTTTTATTTAGTGTATGCGTAAGAGTGTGGATATTTTTCCAACAGTGTGTGTTTCACAGGCAGCATGCCTGCTTAAAGATAAAGTCCTAAAAATGGTTCCTAGATGACCTTTATGAGAACAAGGGTCATCACAAATCAATAAGCCCTTTCTCTCACTCACTTTTTCTCTTCCACCAACCTCTTCTAATCCCCCTCCCCTTGGCCATTTCCTCGTCGCTTTGGGCCTTTCTCGTTTCTTTATTTTGCGGCACAACTGAATGAGCTAGGACTGCAAACTTTGAGCTCTATTGAGCAAGGCCAGAGAAGTGCAAGTCTACAGTATTAAGAGTCCATGAATGTAAATGCCATTGCTCTTGAGCTAAAGTCACACACACACACTATGGGTCAGCTTTCAACTTCCTATGTCATTGATTGTGTGGCTTTGCAGTGTGAAGAGAGTGGGGGAGGACTGACGGATGGATGGACTAATAGAAGGATGAATGAAGATAGAGAGAAAGAGAAAAAGAGGATGAGTTGAAGGTGGATGAAGGAGAGGGGGAGGAGACTGTCAGCATGTTGTTTAAAAGCGTCGATGGAAGGACCACAGGCAGAACGCAGGATCAATGGAAAGATCGATCTGGAGGTGAGTTTCTAACACTCGGTCTTACACCCAGTGCTGACTGTGCTCTATCCATCTCCCGCTGCCTCTTCCTCTCTCTTTTGCTCGCCCTCCCCTTTGCTCTGGTGAATCACAGTGTCAGCAGTCACTGAGGTCTTTGTTTTCCACACACAAAGTTCCTCAATACCTCTTCCCAATGTGTGTGTGTGTGTGTGTGTGTGTGTGTGTGTGTGTGTTTGTGTGTGTGTGTGTGTGTTACGTGTGCGTCTCCGTGCGACAGAATAAGCACAATGTTATTTGTCTTTGAGTCTGTTTGCCAACATCTTGTCTGCAGATACATGCTTTTCTCTCGATCTCATTATTTTTCTGCCCTTTCCTGTGCCATGTGAAAGAGATTGAGGGAGAGAGAGACAGTGAGTCAGAGAGAAGGGTGGGTGAAAGAAAGGTCAACGTGGCTGACAGAGAAAGAAAGTGAAGGTGGAGCACGGGTACAAAAGGTTGAAGCGAAGGTGTCAGACAAGACTAGACCCTGTATGTATGTATGAACGTGTGTGTGTGTGTGTGTGTGTGTGTGTGGTGTTACCGAATTTGTCCCCGTCCTCGCCGCGGGCGCTGATCCTGCGGCCAAGCACCTGGACGTGTTTGCAGCTGGTGCGGCTGTAGAGCTGGTAGACTCGGGGCTGTCTCCGGCTCATGGCGTCTCGTGCACGAGTCTGATTCTCCACGTGCACGCTGAAGTTCACACCATCGACTCCGAACACCTGCAGAGACAGGGGCATATGCACAGCTGCATTATCTCTCTCCACCCGTCCGTTCCCACGAAGGTAGTTGCGTGTATGTTGATCATTGTTAAATGTGCAATGAAATTAATTAGAACACACACACAATAACTCACCTGTAGAGGATTGCACATCACCAACATCATCTGGATACACCTATGAAGAGAGAGGAGAGAGGTGATTTGATTCCTTTAGGTCCTGAATGGTGATATTTTGCCTTTTTTATACAGTTTCGGAAACCAAGCAAAGCAAGACTACTTGTTTCAGTTTAGCGCGGTCTGAAGTGTGAGAGGTTTTAATAAAAGAATATCGTTACTTTTTTTTCCAAATCATTAATCAATATCATTCAGAATGTCAGAATTGCTCACAGTGATGGTGGTGGGAACCAGACGTTATGGGAACCTCAGAGATTTATAAGAAATGGTAAGAAATGTTTTGCAAAAATGTAGGTGGTTTTAGCCTAAAGCCTGTTTTCTAATTATTTCATGGCAAAGGCATATACGCAGGGTGCATATGTAGGGGAAAGTAGTGCATTTTTCCAGACATGGCACCATTTTACCATTAGCAGCATTGCATAAAAGAACTTGTGTAGGTTCACTGGTAATCTAGTACAGAAAATGGCTATATTTGCATTTGTAGACAGTAGGACCCCTACTTTCTATTACAACCAATGTAAAGAAATCCCTACATTTCTATACAATGAACCATTTCACATCAAACACTAAATGACTTAGTTTACACTTCAACAATTAGGTTTTGCAGAAAGTCTGAAAAAGAAAATCATGGAAAATGCTCTTTTAGCATGTAGTTTGCATGATACCAATTGTTGGGCTAAGTGCTTACATTGTTAGCAACTTCATTTTTGCAGATACAGTGCAAAACTAAAGGAACATAATTCTGACACCAAACATGTCTCAGCTAATCAACTGCATTTGCACTAAGGAGAAAATTAAAATGTATTTTCATGGAATTATCACTTCAGGCTAGTAAAAAACCTACAAACTTCTTTTAGCCAAAGCCCTAGTTCCTAAGTCACTGTACTTCAGTTCCAGTCTTGAAAGATTGCATCATTGTATCTGTTTATGTTTTCCCATTGTAGCACATTTCGCCAAGCCCCCAGTCCAGGTAATGTGCAATTTCTCCATCACCAGTTACTCTGAGCCCAGTTCCCCAAACACAGTCATGAACATAGTTTACCGTGAAGGTCAATGACTTCGATGGTTTGAAGGAACCACCCTAATGACTCCTAAAATGACTATACGATGTTCTTTTATGACAGTGCCTTTGGGATGTTTCTGAACTCTCTCCAGTCTCTAATTCCATGTACTCATACTTCCTCAGGACCGTTCGGCTAGTTTAAGAGGGCCAAAAAGTTATAAACAAAAAGCTTACGACTCCTTTTCTACCTCCCGGTGAGCAGGATGTTGATTCTGTCAGAATGTTGAATGTGTGATAATCTCCCTATTCATCTCCGCTGAGCAGGGGAGGGGGTGGGAGGGAAGGGAGTGTGCTGTGATTTTGGACGGAGCCTTTTTCTCTTTCCTTCTCTGTCTGCCATCTTTAATCTCCACACTTTGGGAGAGGAAAAAGCTGACATTTGAAGCATAGCTCGCATTTGAATGGAAACTTGGATAGTAGTTCGTGCGAGAAACCTTTGTGCTGTGTTGAGAGTGAACAGCCACAGACCAGTGCAGGTCTGTGAAGGTGATGTGAGAGGCCAGGAGCCCTTCAGTAAAGCCTAATGATGCCCCAACAGTGCTCTGGGGTTCCCCTTGGGGTGTATGATCAGAACAGCTTTTGCGGGATATGTCAGAAGTTATGCCTGATGAAGGAAGCCTTGGCCTAAGTCCAACAGCTGTCCAAACTAGATTAGAAACATAGTTGAAAGCATTCTGCAGATGCTGTTTTTTTTTTAAAAGTCCTTGACAACAGAAACATTGTCTAATCAACCGTATAAAAGAATAGTTCAGCAAAGAATCAAACTAACAACATTTTCCCCTTTCTTCTCTTTTATAGCATATCCCTTGCATAATTCATAATTTTTTCATTTTGCATAGGGCTTGCTTTTATGGTTATCGTACTTTGTAACAAATTGTCTTCTACAAAAATGAAAAAAAAAATGACAACAGTAATGACCCCTGCATGTTTGTTGATTTTTGGAAATAACAGTATGTCATGCAACATTTGCACAAAGCAATTTTTGGGGATTTATGCTGCATTTACTTGTTACCTACATTGTCTTTGTTGCTAAAGAAACCATTTGGGATGCCAATCACATCTTGACTGATCAATTACATTTGGGGATAAAAATTTACGCAATTGTGTAAATTGCATAAAAACAGTCTGCATGCAGGGTATGCCAGGGCTCTTTTACAGGCTGAACTATCTAGTACAGCTTCCACATTTTACAGCAGGCAAGCCATAGTGCATGTACCTCAACTAATCATAGCTTGTTTGATGCAAATAACATGTGCTGTTCATCAGCTGGAAGTACACAACAGTATACAGTATTTGCACTGAAACACCAGTGGTCTCTGTCATTAGGTCTGTTCAGGGACCTAATGTCTCTGTGAATGCCTATAGAACTCCCAAGGCACTGATATTGTTTCTCACACCATACAACATACTATATAAATACAGACAAAATTCAGGCTTCAAGGTGGCCTTTACTACTGTTTTACTTCAGAAACCATGCCAACAGCTACAGGTTGCACAGCATCAGCATACAATGCAAAACTGATGGCCATGAGCTTCCATTACGTCTGAGCTATATTTGTCTTGTAGCTCCAGTGCAAATCTAAAGAAACAAATATAGGATGCAAAACATGTCTTTGCTGTTCCACACTCTCCAAAGTAAAGGTGCCAGAAAGGTTGCTTTGCATGATGCTCCTGGAAGGAAAGTGTCCAGTATCGTTTGGCAGTTCTTCTACTCAAGCACACCTGCTATACCTGCAGCCCTGCAATAGAAGAACATATTTTTGGCTCTCTTAATAATATTTCAGTGGGTGGATCTTGAAAAAAGAAGGAACCTTGTTTATAGAGTTCCCCTATAATAGATAGGTTCTCTGAAGAACCCTTTCATTGGTGAAGCACATGTACATTGTGTGAATATATACCCATTCACAAGCATGGTTCTTCAAGGAACTAAAATTATTCATTTATGACAGTCGTTCTTCAAGCCTTATAACTGCTTAATTATGGTATGCACAATACAAAAACCACCAGTGTGACTTTGATCCATACGGTGCAATGTGTTATGAACCAAATAGAGTTAAAAGCCAACTTTGAAGTTCTGGCCAACAGTGGGATGCCGCAAAGCAGGAATAAACGGATCCCTGATCAGCTTTCAAGGCTCGATCCTGCTGAGATCCCTTTCAGTTAGGCATGAGAAGGGTGTGTTGTGGTGTAATGAAGTGTATCAGAGTGTATATGCCAATGATATGAGTGCACAGGGATGTGTGTTGCGCATGCTGTAAGCGCACACATTGCGCACATATGCCCTGTAGTGAGATGTGTGTACACATGTTCCAGGGGTAGGGTGTGCCTTGTTCAAGTCGCTGGTCTGCCCACCAAGCAAGGAAAACCTGAGGCTGATCCCATAATCCCACTGCCCTGCGTCTGGCAACTTACTGCACACAAACAAGTCATCGGAAGCCTTCCCTCTTGTTTTTCCTCCCTCACCCCCCTTTACTTCACCCGTATTCGTCATACATTCTTTTCCCCTTTCCTTTATCTCCTTCTACACCCAGCATTTGGCAAATGTGTGAATGAGAACATTACAGAATGAGATTTTCTCCCTTCCCTTGTCTCGTTCCATCTCTCACTGACTTGGTCTTCCTCTGTTTGTGTCTCCATCTCTCTGGGTGGCGCGGTCAGTGTGATGTCAATGCTGAAACAGAGGGGCAGCAGGAGAGGGGAGCCAACTGACAAGGCCGACAAAAAGAAATAAAGAGAGACAGAGAAACAAGCAAAGGACTCCTCTCATCATTTCCGCCTTTTCCTCCCTACCAGCGACCTCCTGACCTCTCAACGGCTGAGTATGTGTGCAAATGTGTGAGAGTAAGGGAGAGGGAGACAGTAAAGTCAATTTTGGGCGTCCTTAAGAAGCCTCGCAATTCCAGCAGTGCTGCATCAGTGGGAATCCAGTCATTCTCTCACACTTATATCCAGGCATTCAGTCACTGATCGCTGACGTAATAGGGCACCAGACAGTTAGCACTGGGAGATTCCTAGTCAGTTATGCTCTGAGCGGCCATGCAATTTGCTTTGAATTGTGGCTGGGCTGGGGCTTTGGAGCAATATTAATGATATTTGTGCAATTGCGATAAGCCAGTAGTCTATGATTTATTCGGAATGATTCAGCTGGAGCCGCTTACATGTTTACATCCTAAAATCACACCTCATTATTACATCACTTCCATGGGGTCAATGGAGACATGGAGAGTGGTCGGAAAAACACAGGGAGCCGTTCCAGAAAAGAGCAGAATGGGAGAGATATGAAAGGAATTGAAGAGTGTTTCTCATCTCATGGTTTTTTTTTGTTTTGTTTTTTTAAATCCCTCTCTTTCTCTCCCTTCCTCTCTTGTTTCCCTGTCTGGTGGTAGGAGGAAGAGGAGCCTCCCCCACACTGTCCTAGCCACGAAGAGATATGGGGAGAGAGTGAGAGCGAGAGATGGGGAGAGAGAGAGAAAGAGAGAGAGAGAAAAAGAAGAGGAAAATAAGGGAGAGACAGAGAGTGTCTCAGCAGCTGGCAGCTGCTGCAAGGCACACACGCAGATGCTCAGCACACACGTATACTCCCCACCATACATCTGTAATGAGGAACATACACACAAGCACAAATCATTTCTTTTCACATCAAACATTTCTGGACACACATATAACACACACTGACACCCCTTTTGTACTGTATATCAGCTTTATCATGACAAGCAAAGTTACACAATCTGTTTCCTCATAAATAAAATGTATCATACACACACAGGTGCTTTCCATGTGAAACAATACACAACACAGCAAAATATGCCACCCATAATGCCTTACATCAATCCCTGGTAATCCCTGAAGCGCACGTGTACTATAAACATTTACCAAACTGCATTCTGTAAGAAATCAATCAGACACGCCACACGTTCCCCTTTCTAGCTGCACTTCAGCTTGGGACCCAACTCTCCTAGCAGCTAGCCTGAGGCCGTCCTGCTCCCCAGTTAAAAACACAACATCCCGTGACCAAGACCAACTCATTACACTGTATAAGTACCAGCTCATTAAAATATCTTCCTACTTAGAATATCAGTAATGTTTAATATTTTGTAAGTCTGTAGCAACGACGCTACTTTTAATGAGCTGTAACTTCTAAAAATGGCCCATTATTCAATTTAACTGTAAATGCTTCCATCTGACCAAAAAGAAATGCATTTGGAAAATGTAAATAATTTTAATATGAAGATGATTCCCCATGGGAAATTTGTAGGTCTTTTTACAGAATTAAAGTTTACAGAATTAGAGTTTATATATTACAAAAAAAGATCTTGTTTAGTGAATACATAAATCCACATTGATGAGTCACTTCATTAGGTACACCTACCTTGCACACACATCCACTGCCCATTTTATCCACTGATTATACAGGACCACTTTGTAGATTACAGAATATCTCAGCCCTCCTTTACCCTGTTTACCAAAGGTCAGGATCACCAGGGCTCAGATATTATTTGAGTGCAGGATTATTCTCAGCGCAGCAGTGGCACCAACATGGTAATGGCACACAGTGTATTACACTAATCAGTGCTGCTGTGTCCAACCTAATTTTTGGTCCACCTGGAAGATGTAATGTTATTGATGACAGTTAATCTGATGCTGCAGAGATGCTTGAGTTGGTCAACTTCTGGTCCTTCATCAGTGATCAATTGGATATTTTTGGTTGGCGCACTTTTCTCAACAAGCAATGACACTAAAGCATTTAAGCAGCATCAGTTGGAGTTGGGACAAACAAATGATGTAGGTGTACCTAATAAAGTGACTTGTAGCAGTGTAGTTAATATACCAATATCTTTATGAGATTATTGTCAGAACACTTGTTCACAATATTGTTAGATGCAAATTGATCTGCATTATTTCATTATCTCATTATTTCATTTGAGATTTATCTAATCTTTGGATTTCAAAGTTCTGAAACTTTTTCAGCCAATGTTAGAGCCCCATAATCCAGTTCTTGCAATTTTAGACACATTAGGCAATTATGTAGCTGTTTAAATAACTGCCTGTGGTTTTATCTTAGAATAAGCAAATGATTTAGTATTTAAGTTAAGGATGGGCAAAATGGTGATACTTAATGATAAACTACACTATATGCTGATGCTGCCTGTGCTAAAAGAAGTAGGAGTGTAGTTTTTGCAAAGATCTGAATAAAAATCTTACTTAGTTATTTTGAAGGTTTGCCAAACTGGGTAAAGAGACTAATGTGGTGTTACTCCTCCTCGTTGTTATTTGTGACAGACACATATATTTACGGCATTTATCAGACGCTTTTATCCAAAGCAACTTCCATTCTCTAATTACAGGGGCCAGTCTCCCTGAAGCAAGGGTTAAGGGTCTTGCTCAGGGACCCAGTGGTGGTGCTCTTGGTCTGGTCTGGAGGCAAGTATCCTACCCACTGAGCTACCTCCACCCAGCTGGAACACA
>JBBPDB010000128.1:3252875-3266174 GCA_037974465.1 Brachypetersius altus
CCCCCCTTTCTTCTGTCGTTCTCACACTATCACACACATGAACTCACACACATGACTTTGTGTCTGTGCATCTTATTATGTGTGAGGGTTCGTCTCAGAGAGTGATTATCATGTGTGTGTGTGTCTTTTAGAAAGAAAGCTAGGCTATTGATAGTGGTCCATCAGGGCCACTAACAGTGGTCCCTCAACACACACACACACACACACACACACACACACACACACACTCAGGCCCACTCACATCATGGCTCTTCTCCAATGCAGGCTTTTAGCTCTTCTTGCTGTGACCTGACTGCTCCTTGTCTGACCTCTCCCACCTTAAGAAGAATGTAGTGTTGGAAGGAAAGTTGTTTGTTAGAGGAAGAGAGAAAAGGGTATATAAGGTCCAGTATAAATTCACCTGACGTTCAGGGACCAGAGGACCGCTGTACTTTCAGCATCCATCAGGCAAAACTCCAGGTGTCCACTATGCTTTATTACAGTCCTGGAATCACCACTAGGGGGCTCCTCCATGGGAGAAACAGCTGACCACAATCAATAAATACAAAGCCAGTTAAAAAAATATGAGATGGCTAATGTCTCTTGATCCTCTCAGCACCTACAGAACCTGTGTCTGACAAATTAGGAACTTTGACACTGGCTCACTCCTGTGAGAAAGGGGTTCTTTAGCGGGTCCTAAGTAAAGTCAAATGGTAATGCAACAGCTCAAACAACCATCAAATGTTTCATTACTTAATGGTTTGCCTTGATAAACTGCCCATCTCTCTGATGGAACATCTCTTGCATATGGTTCCTGAAAGAACTTTTTAAAAGTATAGCACCATTAGAGTTCCACTTCACTCCTGAAAATAGTGCCACAAAAGGCTCTATTTTGATGCCGCAGATGAGCAATTTTAGTTCTCTGGAGAACCACTTTCAGGAATGAGATGTGTGAGCATGAATAACCATCATCAACTTAAATATTCTTTCAATAGCCTTTACATTATCTTCACACTCATGCATCTCATATTCCTTTAAGGAACCAAAAACGATTCTTCTATGGCATCACTGAAGAACACTTTAACATACTGTACCCTTCTTGCTCAGAGTAAATGTCACTGTTCCCTTATTTTAGGCAGCAATAAGTGTATAAGGGGATATTAGTGAGCTTGCAAGAGTCTCTATACCATAATGACATTCATAGACATAACGTCAGTCTAGTAATGGCAGTAACTATTAACTAGAACCACGCTGAAAATGTTACCCATGTGCATCTAGAAACCGACAGTAGAACAGTTGACAAATGCTGTATAAAGCATTTTGTTTTTCATATGAGACTGAGCACTTCAAATGTAGCTCGTTTTCCCATCATAAGCAAAAAGAAGTGCTATGGCATAATGCCAACTAATTCAAAACTTATTTGAGTATAAATTCAATAACTTAGTTCAGAAGTTCAAGCCCACATCTGGTGTACTTCTCCTGCCTTCCCAATAGACGTTTTCGTCAAACAGCTTCATTTGACCCCATTCCATTTCTCATTCATTCTTTCTTTCCTTCTTTCTGTTCTGTCTCTTTAATTCCTTCTCTTGTCTTTTTTCCCCTCTCCCTCCTTTGGCCTTTTCACACCGCTTGTGGCCAGAGTATTGATTGCCCATGTCTTTGCTTTTGCAGCTTTGGGCTATTGATCTTTGGCTGAGACATTTTACACGCATACTCTCTCTCTCTCTCTCTCTCTCTCTCTCTCTCTCTCTCACACACACACACACACACACACACACACACACACACACACACACACACACACACACCAGTATTGTCTTTGTTTGAGATGGCTTGCTCTGCTATGGGCAGTGGTGTGAAAGGTGTCAGTTGTTGAGTCTGTCTTGGCTGTGCATTTGGCTGTCTCTCCCTCTCTCTCTTGCTCCCTCTCTCTCTCTCTAGGTCCAGCTCTGCAGGCGTTTTCTGAAGCCTGTTCAATACTGCCATTCTGTCCCGCAATTAACATCCATCAGCCCATGTCAATACAGGTCCAGGCAGACAAAGACCCAAGAGTTGCCTCTGCGGCTGCTGCAGCCATGTGTATGTGAGTGTGTATGAGGTGCAGGGCCCCCAAAGCTGTCTTTCTTATACACAGGATGCACACACGCATTGCAGAGCCCTGCTGTGGTTTACTGCCTGCTGTAGGGCTTAGATGAAGGTCACGGTGTTAACAGGACCTTAGTCTGGCTGCAGGCCGCCAGCTGCAGGCACGCCGCACAGGTCCTGGGTGCATGCGTGTGGCTTGTGGCGAGTATTATTCCAGTACCAGAACATGCTGTCAGCACACAGTGAAAAAGAGATGGAAGAGACAGAAGAGAGGTTTCAAATGTCCTTTAACCCCCACATGTAGACCCAAGTTACTATTACTCACTCATATTGTTGAATAACCCGAAGTTATACTTGCCAAATCATACATTTTAGTTACTAATAATTATCTGAATATTAATAAGAGAACAAGCCTACAGCTTAAGGAGATTAAAAGTCACTTTCTTGCTTTCATCTGAGGGCTTTTGTGTTTCTCCATACACACAGTTCCTTGTGTTGTCAAAGCATTCACATTCCTTGGTTCATTTCAAGACATGGAATTACCGTTAATATGCGTTATCATAGAGGGGCCTGTAGTATTAATGGGTAATCACGCTGGGTTAGTGGTTTCAGAGTTGAATCTTGAGTCTGCATCTGGAGTCGAGTACTAGCTTTACAGGGGTGCTGACCCCTAAAAAATCTGTTAAATATTGCTGATACAGCACAAAGCTCATATAATATGATATAATCTCTGAAGTAGCCGCACATTAGCGTTTCATGCTCACCGTATTCACTAGATTGTAAAGTATTCTCTGGACTATCCTCTGGGATAATTTAGAGTAACATTTGATAATACAACACTACTAATCCGACATAGTACCTGATCTCAGTAATGGTATTGTGGCTGAATGCAATCCTCATAGCAATGTTTAAACATCTTGAATAAAGCCAGTGTAGAAGAGTAGATCCTGTTATTGCTCTCAGTGTGAGACAAAGAAAGGACACTGTATGAGCAGGTGTCAACAGACTTTCAGACATTGGCAGCGCTAAGCATTAGTTTCAGTAGTAACCTCTGTGTGTGATTATGTGTGTGTATGTGCGCACATGCAGACCTGGTTGGCTGGGTGCCTTGTGATTATAGTTCTGTACCACAATCTTATGGATCTTATTATGAAAGGCACTTGATAGAATGGCTGTTGAAGCACATCACATCTCATCATAAAGTCGTTATCTGCAATGAAATCCCTTTTATCAGTAAGCCCCCAAATTTAAACCGTCCCCCGATGTGTAAATGTATGAGACACATTATTAAGTGTCTTTGATGACGGGCCCTGGCGAAAGAGGCGAGGGGAATGTGTTCAGCACTGCTCTTTGAAATGAGAACCTGTTAGCCACTTGTACCACAGGCATGGACAGCTGTGCAGCGAACAAGTCAGGAATTAATTAGTGACGTTCGTGTTCTGGTGTGTGTATGGCGTGTGTGTTTGCCATGCAGAGATGAAGGAGGAGAGAAAGAGGGGGGATAAGAGATGAAATATTGTTTTTATTAGCAACGATGCTGGTGGCAGGGTGCCGGCCCTTGCGATCTGAGATTAATCTTGGGAAAGCAAATGAGCTCTGCTTCATGTTTGGAATCCGTCACAGCTGTCTCATGGACTCAAGGGAGATGCAAGATGAGGGATAACTTTACTTTTCTCACTTGTGCTGTGGGGTTCATGTAAAATAAGAAAGAAAGACTAGAAAAGAAAAAAAGAGGGACAAAAGTGATAAGTCCAGCATGTGCAGTTTTGAAAACCACCAGTGACATGTAACAGCTTGTATTCTCTCTCTTGTGATCTGTCTCCACTCAAACTAAGCAGTACCATTTGATGTTGGTATTTCAATTAGCTTTCGTTGATGTAGCAACTCCACCTGGCTGCTATATGCTGGAAAAATGTCCAACACCACGTTTAATGTGGAACCACTCACACTTAAGAGATGAATAGTGCCAAGGGTGGACAGTTTGCCATGTTGTCTTGCATCTAATCAAGTTTTGAGAAAGCCATGTTCTGAAGTGCTGGGTTGTCCGTTAAACGAACTGTGTCTCTTGACAAGCAAGACTGAATTCAAAATGTGAGTTTCATTTCAGTGTTTTAATCACAACCATGCCTCTGTCCTGGCTGAATTACTTTATCCAGTCACCTGCCAAAACTTTTGACTGTAAGGGACACCATTTGGCCAGTTCAGTTTTGATGCACTTGCCATATAACCTATGGTCTATATGTCTTCAAAAGTAGAACTTTAATGGTGGTAAGCCACCTCTGAAGTTCCCTGGCAATGTGGCCTGACGTTCCAAAGCCCTTTGAGAGCAAAAGAACGCTAATGTTTGCAGCTGGCTTCAGAACATTCAGAGAAAACACCGACAGGCCAAATGAACTTGTCTAAATGAAGGAGAACGTCTTTAAAACTTGCCAGCGATTACTAACAGGTACAGCACACCAACCAAAACGTTTGGGTTTGTTGGAGAGATTTAGGTCACTGTGGAAGAGACCAGAACGGCAAAGGCCGAGCCAGTGTCCGAAGTCTAAATAGCTGCACTAGGCTAGAAGAATTCATGTGTAATGACATAATTAGCAGTAGGTATTGTTTGTTAACATCTGTCAGCCTCCGAAAAAAGGTTATGGATGGAAATACCAAACTGACATCACTGTGTTGCTCTCGGGCAGCTGAAAATGGGGAATTTGCCCTTTGTAGCACCTGGGTAATGAAAAAATAAAGCAAAGCTGCTCAATGTTATCCATCTCTGCAGACTACACCACACAAGACATGGAAAAAGAGCAAGACTCATCCTTTGGCTCTCACTGATCTGTTATGTCTTCCGTTCATATTAGTATAAATGTGACAGAAATGTTTCCTTATTGTTATCCCTTAAGTCTGACTGAGAGTGCTTTCTTGTGTTTTCCTCAGTATTCCCCACTATGACAATTGTGTGAATTATATGTGGATACACCAATAAGAAGCAACATTATAAGCACTGTAAAGGTGAAGTTACAATGTGGCAAGAAATGCACCATAGATTCAGGTTAATACAACATTGTATATGTGTACATTTCTCCTTTCTCAGCAATGCTAGTGGCAAGCACAACAACAATCACACACTACATTGGTTGCTTTGATTTCACATCAATGCCAAAGCTGTTTTTTCTTCTTCGTTGGAGTAGATGCTACTTTAGCTATGTTATTTTTAAATGGTAGGCACAAAGATTTGGTTGGTCTTGTTGATTATGACAGTCACTGTCATATACATTCTTGGTTCTTGCCCAGCAAAGTGTTAGTTTCCCTGGTCGAGACCTGATTCCTTTTCTAGAAGAACTTAAAAAACTGGTTTAAAATTAGCCACCGGCCCTCAAACTGACAAAACGTGTACCAGTGAGTATGAAATGGGCAAAATTGTGACTCCAAAACAAAAAGCGGGGTGCTCCTGGTATGCAGTGGTTAGTACCTACATAACTTGGTCAATGGGGAACAACAGGGGAACCAGCAACAGGGTCACATGCTCCCACGGCTCAGTGAGGTAGGTGAGGAAAGAAGGTCAGTCAAAAATGGCATTTTGGTCAGAGCTGCTTTGATGGTACAATATTAGACAGGTGGTTTTACTGTTATGACTGATTGATGTATGCAGGCAGTAGCTGGTAGATTGGTGTGGACTGGGAGGTTCGGGGCATGTGTCGTTGTAAGATGTATGGTATGACTATGTATATTTAGAATATGAGGTCAGAGCTGTGTGTCCTGCATTCCATGAACTGGATCAGTCTTGATGAGGGAACCAGATGTGGTTTTTGTTGGATTCTGAATCTTAGATGTTGTGTTTTTTTTCTTTTCCCTCCCTCTCTCCATCTTCTTCTTCCCTTCTTCTGCTTCACCTTGATCTCTGCTCCATAATCAAACTGTGACTAGTAGTCAGCAGCTCCCTTTTACCTCCTCCAACCATTTTCCTTCCTCCCAAACTGTCTCCTAACACTCCTGTTTTCCTGCTCATCTATCCATCTAGCTGTATTTCTTTCTTTTCTTTTCTTTTTTTAAAGCCGTTTGCGAGTAAGCCATCCCACTGGGTAGAGGAGGAACGCTAATGTTTATGAAAGCCTTTAATGTGCTATGTAATTACTCTGGCAACACCTTCTCTCATTACTCACGCCAATAAAGCACCTTACAATCACTCTGTCAGAGAGAGAGAACGAGAAAGGCTCTCCAACTTTCCATCTCTCATTCAAACTCTCTGCTGCCTCCAACATTCTTCCTCTGATCTTTGTTTGTTCATCTTTTTGGCGATTATTTCTTTTCTTCCCTGTCCTCCCCGGTGTACGGCACCTTGCATCCCCCTCAGCCCCCCTACATGCACTCCCTCTTCCGCTCTCTCTTCCTCCTTGGTCCCTCTTTCATTCTCTCTTTCATTTGCCAGCTTTGCAGGTGGTGCTAAATGCTACAGTACATTTGTCTTTGAAAAACCAAAAGTGCATTCTTTGGCCTGGTTCAGAGGGGAGAGGGTGAGGACAGAAGGGAATGAATGGAACGGCTGCTAAAAGAGAATGAGAGAGCTTGTGTTTAGGGGTGAATAGGCAGGGCCATTGAGGAACAGAAGATTATGTGTGTGCGTCTATGCAAGACTGGTCAACCTTGGCACTCTTTTTCACTCTGAACTTTTAGTCGGCGCCTCAGTTCCAATTCCCTCCTTGCACTGCATTTTCCTTCTTACCCTTTCTTGCTCTCTCCTAAACCCCTTTTCACACTGCACGATCTATGAGTCCCTAGGCTTGCAGCAGCATTCTTGGACTGGCTTTAGGCTGAGCTCTCGATTAGTTGGGCTTGGCTGTGTGTGGAGTGGGTTGCAAGTCTGCTGATCCAAGGTAGAAGCACCTCAATCCTTTCCTCAGCTTGCAGCTTTAGGGCTAATGCTTGCTCCACACACCTTCGTCTTTGGAGAAAAGAGGAGTTAACCCCCCAAAAACTACCACTTTCTCTTATCCTCTCACCAAGCCACCCCCCCCCCACCACCACCTACCAGAGCCCTTGTTTGTATGGTAAATATTATAACAAATTAAGCAGCATAACAATGGGAGGGTGTGGGGCATGACGTCAGTCTGCGTTTCATTAGCATGGCCCGTTAACGTGTACCATCTGGAGGGGCTGTGGTGAGCTCCCTACTGCCCAGCGTGCTGTGGCCTAGCTTCGGTCGCCCAGTCTGCCTGGCCTCCTGCTCCTGCAGACCCCCACCAGTGGCCCCTTCATTATGTCATCTTTAATTTAATCCCGTCACACATCACCTGACACCCACACTGCCAGACCCCAACCTTTTGTTCTGTTGCAGAGAGAGAGCAAGAGTGAGAGTGAGCAAGGTGATTTTTACTTACAAATACTTTCTTCTTATCTTGATCTCTTGATCTCTTTCTTCCCTTCTGGATTGTTCTCTCAATGTCTGAATTTCTTACCTGCTCCATACTATACCTCATAAAAAGTATGAACAAATGTGGTGGAAATGTGGAAAAAAACATGGAGAAAGAGCAAGAGAATCTGATGACACCTCCTCCATCACTCTCTCCTCTTCACTGTCACTGTGAGCTTTTTCTGCTTAGACACACTGACCTGCCATCAGATCTGGTTATTAGAGGCTGCAGAAAAATAGAATGTGACAGAAATATGGAAGTCGACAGCCCGTTGGAACAGGACGCAATTTTAGAAAGTGACAAAAATATGGAATGTGACAGAGTTCTGGAATACTGGGGGGCATCGGAATTTCACCCAATCAAAGAAATGTACTAAGACATGAGATGTGAGAGAAATCTGGAATGACAATATTCTGGAATAATATAGAGCGAGAGAGAGAGAGAGAGAGAGAGAGTGAGAGAGAGAGTGAAAAAGAGAGAGAAATACTAGAAGTCACTGGAAGTGGAGGAGGTAGAGAGGGTGGAAGAGAGAGACAGGAGAGCTGGTGGACTTTACAGTGTTGATAAGTGATGTGCAGATAGTTCCTAATGACTGTATGTGTGTGTTAGAATGTGTGTGAGGGGTTAGCAAACATACCCTGTAATAAAATATGTGTGTGTATTGGAATGTGTTGCTGGGAGGTGTCCCTCATCACTGGTGAATTTGGGGTCTCTCTCTCTCTCTCTCTCTCTCTCTCTCTCTCTCTCTCTCTCTTAAACGTTGTTTAATTCTGGTCCATCACTGTCTTAGTCCCAGCAGCAGGAAGGCATTGTGCTTCGGATGAATGGGTTAGACAAAGGCCAGAGGCCTTAGGTTCTAGAGAAATGAGCAATATTCAATCAAATGCTACAGCTGCCAACAGAGCATGCTAGCGTGTGTATATTCCAAGGCTTTAGAACACAAAATGTGTAAAGTTTGCAAATTCGGTTGCCAACTAAGTGATCAGATAGCTGTTGCTCTAATGTTACTAATGATATAATTAGAGTGGAACTAATTTGGTCTTGTTATTAAAGCAAATTAATAAATTACAGGCAGTTATTAGGATTTCTGCATCTGTATTTTTTCTTCCGAAATCATTAAATTGTCATAATATCCACTCAAGTCTAACTGTATTTTTTAGCAGTCAGAAACAATATTGAAAACCTAGCACTACCATACTTAGCACAATCATGTTTTCATGGATCACTAAAAATATTTCAGAATATAACTACAATATCCAAATACATCTATTTCATTTGGACTGATCACAACATTCATGTACGTGAACCACAGTATAGCGTAGCCCAGTATACGGTAGTGGATGAACCCAATCGCAGATACACACGAGAAACCTGGTAAACCACAAACTTTGGTCTGAGAACGCTCCACTGAAGATTTAAGATTCCTACTGGGAACCAACATGTGGGAACCAAAGTATATAAGGATAGAGAGAGAACCGTAGTACTCGTGGTACCAGTAGACACGGCTGGAGTTGGCATGGGACTGAATGCTGTCACCTACTTCTTGTTTATATACCCCACGACACACATAACTTCTGGGACCGTTTGCGCGTCACGTCACAGTTGTGTGTGAAATTTAAAATATTATTGGGCAATGAAATTCTAAAAGTCATCCTGTCCTTAAAGACATTTTACTAAATCAAATTTTCTTTACATTCAAGCACCAAATTTCATTGCTACTAAAATACCTGCATTCATGAAATGTTGTAGCATCATTCTTAAGCATATTCTGAAGTCAGCTCCAACAGGACAGATAATGTGCAATATGTAAACGTGTGGGGCATTTAAAGTGGCAGTTAGTTTAGTTTAGTTGTGTTGCAGATGGGAGGAAGGAGAAGAGGGTTTGTGAGGAGTGTGTGTGTGTTTGTGTGTGGGGGAGTGCTCTCTTCAGTCGCTGCAGGCATTGGGAGACACTGCTGGGGCTTCTTGGCAATTGAGCTGGTATTGAGGCTCAACACGAGATTCTCTAAGATGTGAACACCGAAAAATCTCAGGTGGATATGCCGATCCTTCGTCGGGGCCCTGGCATCTCCGGAGCACCAGGGGGCAAAGGCCCCCCCCCAAAGTGGTGGCGGTGGAGGTGACGGCAAATGCGCCCCCCTGTGCCTAAACTAGAGTTTGGGGAGCATCAGGAACAAGGAACAAGGACTGGGGCCGCAGTTTCTAAGACAGGGTCAGAACCCGTGACGAGGGCTGCAGCTTTGGGACCCGTGATAAAGGCTGTGAGCCAGTGTAGGGGCAGCCGTTTTATGCACCACAGGACTGGTGCAAAACTCACCTCACGGGACAAGACGGACCTGAACATGGGGATGATAAGCTCAGGAGAAGGTTAGGGACCCCATGAGAAAAGCCTGTATAGAGAGATCAGTAGAGGTGCATAAAGCCAGTTTATACAGTCAGGTTCTAACACTGAGAAATACTATACACATGTCCATATCTATAGTTTTAGATGATTTGTATGTTTTTATACTGTACTGTTGTGTGGTATAGTTTTGATTCTATTGTTTTTTCAGCTCTTATCTTTGTACTGTCTGTTTTCTCATCTCATCTTATCTCATTTCATGTTATTTGCCAATGAACTAGGAACCACTGCCTAGGGAGGGACACATGAAACACAGGTAAAATATGAAATGGTATATATAGGCAAAAAAGGCACCAAAAAGTATACAATTATATCATTGACAGTGATAAAAAAAAAAATAGGGAAGCAATTAATACAGTTTAAGCCAGTTGCTTGAGAGTTTTTGAAGACAGGGATTTACCTAATAAATCCTTATATAATAAACCCCCAGCAGTTGCGGCTAAATTGTTAAGAAAAATGTTCTCATGTTTTTTGTTCTTCTTAAAGCCCTGTATTTTTATTTCTGTAAATTAAAAGAAAACGACAGCGCATACCAAAGAAAACTGGCTTGAATAAATTACAGTAAAGTGTATAATTTACATTCTAGCACTGCGGGAGACAGCAGTTCAGTGCACACTGTACTGATATATGAGTTTCTTTAAAGGTAAAGTATTAATATATTAAGGGTAATGTATTATGCTGAGTTTAAAATTAAACTGTTTTGGGAGCATATTTAGGGTTTACACTAAAAATAACCATTTTTTACCACATCACCCTCAGACCCTCATGACTTCTGAAACTGCAGGATGACTGGAAGAGGCAGGGAATAAGGAAAATTTGAATTGCTAAACCTACTGGGAACTACAGGTAAGCAGGGCAGAATTGCTGAGTGTCTAGAAACCCACAGCACAACAGAGCTGCTGCCTCTCTAAACAAAGACTTTGCAAGTGCAGACCAAACATTCAGTTACTTAGTTGCAAATGTATGGAATTAATGTAAACTACAAAAAAGAAAGCAAGCTCAGGTTTTAATGGTCTCATGATTTCAAGGGTTTTAATGCTTTGCAACAGAAGGTTGGATGGAGGAGTTTAGGCATGACCTCTCTTACAAAGTTTAGTTATTATATGACTAAGTTTTCAACGTTTCTCTGAGATATTATATTCAGAATTGTGGAGTAGATGCAAAATTGTGATCAGGGAATTCTTAATAGGATACCAAGGGAGCTCCTCTAATCTTAACGAGTATCATGAGAATTGATGTAAATGGCTGCTGAGTTCTGTTTGTGCCCTCTAAGAATGGCATAAACTCTATGCAGAACACTGAATTCAGCACTGAGACTGATTAAAATATATGCCATGATAGTGAAGAGAAAATACCTTAATCCGGTAAAGAGACAGACAATGCAAGGTAGACAACAGGGAATGGAAAATAACGTGTTTGAAGTTTGGTTTATCAGTGAGAGTCAGTGAAGATAATAAGGTGACAGTGTTGCAGTCAAACTTGACTAGATGAAGATAACTACAAACCTAACCGATTTAAGACTTATTATTTAGTTGGTGAGATGATCTTTGAAAACAAAAACATTTGTCTTATAGAACCTGTAACAAGAACAGCGACACTCTTATGGAACACTTTTCAGACAGTTTGTTAACACGCGCATCTGTACAAAGTGAAAAATGTCCAATCTGACATTTTTCACTTTGTGAAAAAAATTGAGGTAACCAAATGTCCACATACAAATACAGGTGACATTCTTGTTTCACATAGTTACATGGTGTTTTGCATGGCATGTGGATGATATATTAGAGTTGTTCTCTAAATGATGCAATCAGCTCCTGCAATTGTCAAACTGAGATATTTGAAGAAACTTCTGTGTCTCCAACAATCAAAAGAGCTAGAAAACTCACCTAAACCGCAAGTCTGAGATGTGGAGCTCAGTTTTATGGACTGATGAGAATAAATTTGTAATTGAGACAAACTTGAGAAGAGGAAAATGCAGCCAATTTCTAAGACTAAACATTGAAGGAATGCACAATAGGCATGGAACAATATCCCTGCTGATTTCTGCAGAAAAACTAAAAACATGTGTCCCAAAAAGAATGGTAGTGAAAAATGTATGTATTTATATTTAGTTGTTAATGCAATATATTTTTCTTACTCTCATCATCCTTTCCTGAGGCTGAAAAGTCAATAATTTGCACTTAAATAGTGGTCTCTGGATAAGAATGTTTCAGTTCACTGTGCTGTTTTAAAAGACATCATGTTTTCATCTTCAGTCTTTTCTTTTACAGATGGTATGATGTTTGCTTCCAAAATTTGCTGGTATTCAATTTAATTTATTCTTCCCACTACCAGTGAAATATTCCCTGTGCCTCTGCCTCCAACGCAAGGCATGATCAAGCCACCTCATACTTAATAATAGGAGAGGGGTTCCTTTCATAAAATTTCTCCAAATATATCTTTGCTCATTGCAGGTAAGAAAAAAATCAATTTTAACTACATCAGTCCACAGGACCTACTTAAAAATGTATCAAGCTTGTTTATATGTTTTGTGGTAAGGATGCAAAAAAAAATATTTTTTGATGACTCTTCCATGAAAGTCCTATTTGTGTAGTGAATAGTTCACCACTTCTCCAGAGTCTGCTAAATCTTCCTGATATTTTGGATCATTATCCTGCTGAGACCCAGAGATGGCCCATTTTCAGTTTTCTTACAGAGGCCACCAGTTTTGTTTAAAATATTTCAAAGAATTCATGACGTCATGCACTCTAACAAGGTTCCTAAGGCCATTTGAAGAGAAACAGGAGCATCACAGATCCACCACCATACTTAACAGTAGGCATGAGGTGCTTGTCGGCATATTCCTCCTTTGTTTTATGCCAGGCCTTCTTGGAGTGTCTTAGTCTTGCCTAACCAAAGCACATGATTCCAGTTAAAACCCAAGTAGCGTTTAGCAAACTCCACATGTTTACATTTGTGATTGTAGGAGAGAAAATGCGTTTTTTCTGGTATGCCTCTTAAATAACCTGTTGGCATGTAGGTAGCATCTAATGGTATCTAGACTTGGTCACCCAATAATAGCCACTGTTTGCTTTGGAGAATTTATTTTACCTCCCCCATCCTCCTCACTGTGCGCAGTTGCAAGATAAACTTGGGTCTTCATTCAGTCATGGATTAATAATTAAAAGTTCTTAGACATACAAAAGTAAAAGTAACATTTATATTTAACATTTAATATTTATAAAAGTATATATAACAACAATAACTTTTAAGTTACATTAATTTTATAGGAATTGTTATAGGTTCCAGTAATTGTGCCACTGGTGATTTTGTTAAAAACATCATCTTTCTTTTATTTTTGCATGTTCATGTGTTTTTGTAAACAAACACACACACACACACACACACACACACACACACACACACACACACACACACACACACACACACACACAC
>JBBPDB010000128.1:3297762-3308744 GCA_037974465.1 Brachypetersius altus
TTCCTCTTGCCCCTTTCCACCGCGGCACTGAGACGGTTAAGCTTTTCTGTAGTGTAATTGTGTCGCCATCCTCCAATAAGAAACTCGACAAAGTCCGACCCCTCCCTCTCCCCCCGGTTCTGTTCCTCAAAATGCCTAATACGCCGGAAAATCAAAGCGCAGCCTCCTCTCACACGCGCGACTCACACACATACACATTCTCGCGGAGCTGCGCGTGAGGAACATCTCCTAGTTCATTCAGTACATGTATTCACTTGTTCAAGGATATTGTGTCACTTTTCTTCTAGGATTTTGAGGGAAGAAATGGCCCTCTAGCCGCAGTTTGTGAAACTTTTACACATTAACAATTATTGTTGTTATTATTATTATTATTACTGTTATTATTATTATATCACTCGGAGCTCATCATGCATCTGGTCCTCTCAAGTTACTGAGGATTTTGCCTTAAAGAGATGGATCCGAGACTCAATAAGAGTCGATGGACGTTAGCGGGGTCACTGGTCTGCCTACTTGTGTGCGTGTGCGCGCTGGACCGCGCGCTCGCGCAGATACGCTACGCGATACCCGAGGAGCTTGAGCATGGCGCTTTCGTGGGCAATATTGCTGAGGACTTAGGTCTGGATGTGGCCAAACTGTCGTCCAGGCGGTTCCGGATCGTCTCCGGCGCCAGAAAGCAACATCTGGAGGTGAATCTGGAGAACGGGGTTCTGTTCGTCAACGAGAAAATAGATCGCGAGGAGCTGTGTGAGCAGAGCCCGCTGTGTTTCTTGCACTTGCAGGTGGTGATTGAAAGCCCGCTGGAGCTGTACCGGGTAGAGGTGGAGGTTCTGGACGTGAACGACAACGCGCCGAGCTTCCCGTGGAGCGAGTTCAACCTGGAGATTACTGAATCGGCAGCGCCGGGCTCGCGCTTCCCCCTGGAGAGCGCGCAGGACCTGGATGTGGGAGCGAACTCGCTGCGCTCGTACCTGCTGAGCGCGAACCGGCACTTTGCGTTGGACATACAAACGCGCAATGACGGCAGCAAGTTCGCCGAGCTCGTGCTGGAGTCTGCGCTGGACCGAGAGCAGCAGAAGACGCACGAGATGGTTCTGAC
The DNA here is from genome assembly GCA_037974465.1 of Brachypetersius altus. Classification (NCBI taxonomy): domain Eukaryota; kingdom Metazoa; phylum Chordata; class Actinopteri; order Characiformes; family Alestidae; genus Brachypetersius; species Brachypetersius altus. The sequence continues at coordinate 3,298,859 of JBBPDB010000128.1, forward strand.
GGCTGTGGACGGGGGCTCGCCGCTGCGCTCGGGCACAGCCCAGATCACTGTCACCGTGCTGGACGCCAACGACAACGTGCCCGTTTTCGAGCGACCCGTGTACCGCGTGAGCCTCGTGGAGAACGCTCCACGCGGAGCGCTCGTACTCAAGCTCAACGCCACGGATGTGGACGAGGGCGCGAACGGCGAGATCATGTACTCGTTCAGCGGCCACGCGCCACTTAAGGTGCGCGAGCTCTTCAGCGTGGACGCGCACTCCGGGGAGATCCGCGTAAAGGGGATCGTGGACTACGAGAAATCCGCCGTGCACGAGCTCTACGTTCAGGCCAAGGACAAGGGCCCGTCCGCCGTGGCCGTGCACTGCAAGGTGCTCGTGGACGTGCTTGACGTGAACGACAACGCGCCCGAGGTCATCCTCACCTCTGTCTCGACGCCCGTGCAGGAGGACGCGCCACCGGGAACCGTGATCGCCGTGGTGAGCGTGACGGACCGAGACTCGGGCGAAAACGGAGCCGTAGACTGTCAAATACCGGGGAACATGCCGTTTCAGTTGCACTCTTCCTTCAAGAACTATTACACTCTCGTGACCAGTGACCTTTTGGACAGGGAGACCGTGGCCGAGTACAACATCACGCTCACGGCGCGCGACTCGGGCTTGCCTTCTCTATCTACCAGCAAAACCTTGCTTGTGCAGGTGGCCGACATCAATGACAACGCACCGCGCTTCCTGCAGCCCTCCTATACGGTGTACGTGACCGAGAACAACGCGCCGGGCGCGTCCATCTGCTCGGTCACCGCCTTCGACCCCGATTCGAACCAGAATTCGTACCTGTCCTACTCCATCCTAGAGGGGCAGATCCAGGGGATGCCCGTGTCTACATACGTCTCTATCAACTCGGACAATGGCAATGTGTACGCGCTGCGCTCCTTCGACTACGAGCGGCTGCGCAACTTTCAGATCCGCGTGCGCGCGCAGGACGCCGGCTTCCCCCCGCTCAGCACCAACGTGAGCGTCAACGTGTTCGTACTGGACCAGAACGACAACGCTCCGGTCATCGTTTCACCGCTCCCCACCAACGGCACGGCGGCTACTGAGGTGGTGCCGCGCTCGGTGGACGCGGGCTACCTGGCGGCGAAGATCACGGCACTGGACGCAGACGCCGGGCAGAACTCGCGCCTCTCTTATCAGGTACTTCACGCCACGGACCCGGGGCTTTTCAGCGTGGCGCTCTACACCGGCGAGATCAGGACCATCCGCCGCTTCGTAGACAAGGACGCCGCGCGCCAGCGGCTCGTCGTGCTGGTCAAGGACAACGGGCAGCCACCGCTCTCAGCCACCGCCTCCATTGTGCTGTCTGTGGTGGACAGCGTGCCCGAGTCTCCTTCCGAGCTCGGCGATCCGTCGCGCGGCCCGCGAACCCCGTCAAGCCTCGCGCTCTATCTCATCGTGTCACTTAGCACTGTCTCGCTCATCTTCCTCGTGGCCATCGTCGTGCTCGCCGGATTCAAGTGCTACAAAGACGGAGGGGACACGCTCGCCTCTCTCGGCGGCGCCGCCGCGTGCTGCACATTTGAGGACGAGCCTCCTCTCGCCGACGTGCTCAAGAAGTCCAACTTAAACGTGCAGCTTTCCACCGGGGCGAAAGTGCCGACGGGCTGCGTGGAGGTGAACAGCGGGGCCGGGGGAACTGGACCCGGAGCCGCACCGCAACAGTACTGCTACAAAGTGTGTCTGAATCCAGAATCCGCCAAGGGCGACTTCATGTTCCTGAAGCCGTGTAGCCCCGGAGACACGCGGAATAACGCGGCGAAGACCCATGGAGGAACAGCGAACAACGGAGCCACGACGCCTAACGAGGTAAAGCAGCATTTCACGCGTCGGTTATATCAGGAGACCGTGGGTCAAGTGGGGCGTAGAGGTAGATGCTATAAAATAGTGTATTGATTATAATTGGGCATGGGGTGTATTTGGAAACAATGGGGCAGTTCTTTATGTTTAGTGTATTGAGCCAGTACGTATTATAGCACGATGTGTTAAGTATTAAAAGTGTGCTGAGGCTGCTGGGTCATATGAGATGATGTGTTGAGTGGTCAGAAACAATGTATTATATAGGAGAGTGTTCATTTTAACCGGATAGTCTTTTAGATGTAATTGGATTGTATGTTAAGTCACGTGGGACGTGGTGTGGAGTCACACTGGAAAGCGTGTAAAGTTATAAAGAACAGTATTTCAGGTTTAAAAACACAGTGTAATATTTTGGGAACAAACAAACTTTTTACAGATTCGTCTCTGATATTGTGCCCCAGAAACCCATCTCTCCCCAGGCTGTAGAAGAGCGCTGAATTTAGAAATGGTGACAGATCTGTTGGTGGTTTTGTAAGGACAAACGACATTTTCATTTACGCAGTATTGTATTTTAGGGTGAATCAGTAACCTCGTGAGATCACACCTTCAGGTACATTTCGAGGATCAGCTGCATTAATTCGCTCCCAATCGCCTTAATATCTCTGCCAGATGATCGATAAAAATTCGGTGAATGTGCTGTCATGATGAACTTCACTGAAAACGGACGTTTCTTTCGGAGCGTGGTGCACGCGTGTGTGCGCTGGGTTGGGGATGTGAGGTTGGTCGTGGGTGGGAATGGACCCTTCCTCAGACGCGCAGTTTGTTAGTGTCGTGGGCAGGTTAATGTCTCAAAGTGGCATTTTTCAAAATTATTTTGAGTCGGAAATAAAGGTTATTTTACCAATAACTTTCAAAGGATCGATTAATATGCACTGACTATGCTAGCAGGAATGAGGAGGCGTCAGTGAAGTTAACTGAAAGCGAGCGAACATTTCTGCAAACTGCAGCTCAAGGTAATATTTTTACTGTGTTCAGAATAAGACAGAGAAAAAATGTTCATCTCAGCTGGAAGTGCCTTTCTGTAATTTCCCTCACCGAGATTGCTTACTTTATTGCGTTCTGAAACAAAAATAACTGGGAGTATAAAAGAAAGTAAGGTCTGATGCAAAAACCTGTAGCTGTCTGCTTTACTGTTTTGACGAGCTCCCCTCATCAACATTGTGTCAAGGGCACGGACGCGCGCTCTCTTGCACTCGATGTGCCCATTACTCGATGCACAATGGCGCGCGGACGCGGACTGGTGCTGAGAATCGGGAGTGCGTGAGGAAGAGAGCAGGAGAGAAGAGGGACGTGTCAGGCCTGTAGATTCACTCTTTTTTGTCCCCAAGGAATGTGAACTGATGAATGAGAGAGAAAGGGGAGAGGGAGAGCGGAGTGGGAGAGAGGAAGAGAGAGAGAGTAATTGAGAGAGGGGGAGAGAATAATAAAAGTATGTGAATGACGTGGTTTAGTTGTGTCTGTGGGTGAGAAAGAGACAGAGAGCAAGTGTGTTACAGAGAGAAAGAGCGAGAAAGGAGAGCCTAAATGAGAGAGAGGAGGATAATAACAGATATGTATGAGTAGTGTGGTGTAGTTGTGTGTGAGTGTGAGAGTGTGTGTGAGAGAAAGAGTGAGAAAGGAGCGAGTAAAAGAGAGGTGGAGAGAGGATAACAGAGATATGGAGAGAGGATAGCATTACTCACAGAGGTATGTGAGTGATGTGGTTTAGTGTGTGTGTGTGTGTGTGTGTGTGTGTGTGTGTGTGTGTGTGTGTGTGTGTGTGTGTGCGTGTTTGTTTGAGGGAGAGAGAGAATCGATGTGTTTGAGCTAAATTCCACTGGATGGATCTATTGGACAGTATATTGTATATCGGTATATCGGAGTGTTTACTCAACGGTAAATATTTCGCTGGTCAAATAACTGCCACTGGATTTTACCCTAACCTTGTTTATTTTAGATTAACGCTTTTTTGATTAACTCTTCAATAAAAAGTTAGACAAGCCATAAACCGACAATATGACTAAATGAAGAGAAGCCAGCGATTTAGGTCCCCACGATATTTCACTCTTACTGATTCTCGATTCTCTTGCATTAAGTGCTTTTTATTGTTCTTTAAGAGTTCTTTTAGAGCGAAAAAAGTTTTCCAATCAGTTCTACTACAACTGTTATTAAAACGGTAAAAGGTCGGTAAAATCCTAAAATAAAGCATGGAATTAAAACAAATCTAATCCGCTCACCAATTAAATATATTATTATTTTTAATTAATTTCCTGTCTGCTGTGGATTCCCTTTTGAAGATTAAGATCATGTCTCGTTTCATCCCGGCGGTGGTTTAATTGCTTTCTGAAGGTATTTGAAATTACTCCTTTAATAACACGCTTACATCGCCTTTTCTGCGTTAAGGGGCCTAAGTGAATTAATAGAGCGTGGAATCCGCACGCCACTCCTTTAACTGGAGACCAATATGAGCCCGCTTTGCTTTTGCTCATGCTCGCCTCCTCCTACTTCTCCATCCAATGCCACCCCCACAGCGTGTGTGTGCATGCTTGCTTGCTTAAAGCATCAAGTTCCACCTCCAAACGAAATTGATGTTTCACAGTTTTGGCCACAAGGGGGCAGTCCTTTCTCTCAAAAAGAAGAATCGAACTGTTCCAATCAGTTTGCTTCATATGTTAATACAAAGTTCTATTAAAGGTCTCCAGAATGACAAGCAGTCTTTTGTTTTGCAGCTGAAGCAGGACAATACGGACTGGGCTCTCACTAAGAACCAGACTTCATCTTTGAAAAGGTAGGAACCTCATTTCTTTTTGGTTACATACAAATGCTGTGTACTTTTTTATTGCTTCTCCTCATTTCTGCCTATAAAGCTACCACCAATTGTCAATAATCAAGTTTCACACGATCAATATCTATTTTACTTAGACTTAATACCAGACATTGCAACGAATCCTACATTTCAAGGAAGAATTTGTGTCACTGTAGCTTCTTCTGTGATCATTCTTTCCCAATATCTGTAAATGATTAGTTACAGCAGAGCATTTAATGTTTTTCTTGATTCAATTGTAATATCTCTGTAATGCCATTTCAGCTATAATTCAATAAATATGGATGACACTCTGATGAGGAAGGCCATGCAGAATGATCCTGAAAACTATGTTGGTCCAATGGCTGCAGGGCAGTACTGGACCTGGGGAACGAGAATGAGAGGTAAGTCCTAAAACAAACAGATGCACGTTACCAGAGTGTGAATTAGCCCTCCATAATTGGGGGGTACTGCCTTCCTTACACTGTTAAGAACCCCCCCCCCCCAAAATTGCTATTTTGTCTCTTTTGCGGGGTCTGGGTCTTGATCCGGGGGTACAGTACCCCCCAGTACCCCCTGTAATTCGAACCATGCATGTTACCCTTCTGCAGCTCTGTCTGTTGTTGTTTCATTCTAATTATGTTTCAAGCATTCATTTACATAAGAGTAAGTACATGCACATAGACATTTATGCTTCTTATGCTGTGTCAACTCCTCATTAAACAAATGTCATGTTGGTTCATCTGTAGGTTGATTCCTCTGTCAAGTCTAATTGTGTACATAAGGAAATTTAGATTTAGATTTAGATTTTATAGGAGAGTCAAGTGTTTACATCTTTTCTATGCATTTTGAAAGTGTTATATGTTAGAGCTAATCCACCACATTAAATCCTCTTCATTGACTATGTTTTCATGTGCTCAAGATGCCAGCAAACCCAAGATGTTTATATGAATTGTATAATGGACTTGTGGTCCTGTTTTCATGCACACCATCACTTAACTTCAATCATAAAAGCTCAAATATTCATCATCAATTTCCTTACGTTTTAAGACATTAATTATCATAAAATCTATTCCTGGTAAAATGTAAAGCATAAGTAACATTCCAAATAATTTGTCACTTATCTATTTTGGTGTTATATATCTATAGTCCCATGTGTGATACATTCTGAAAAATATAGGTTCACATATTATATTCTGAGATGTACAATATGCTTTAATAAAGTTCTCCATACACTCCTCTCCTTAATTAAAGACCCAAAATATGAAAATCTTATTTTGTTTTTTAATAGGTAGAGAAATGATGTCAAATGTGTCTTGTCTCTCTTGTTTCTCCTCTCTCTCCCTCTTTGTCTCAGAGTACAGGATGTCCTCGCCAGCAACAGGCCTGCCCCAGCGGGCATGGACGCCTCGCTACACCCCCACAAACAATCCCCAACAGCAGCAACCTGCAGCTCACTTGCACGCCCACCCTCCACCCGACTACCAGCACAATGTCTACATCCCTGGCACACCGTCTGCTCTCTGCACGTTGCGGCCCAGCCACCGCAGCGAGCTTGATGTCCATAACTCTTTCTCCACCTTTGGCAAGAAGCGCAAATTCATCTCTCCCAACAGTTATGACCCTCGAGATGACATGGGAACAGAAGTCATCAATAATGACCTGTATAATGAATAGAGAGAAGGAATGAAAATGTTGGACAATGCTGAGATGTGACGGTGAACAGAGCAAATGTGGCAGAAGGAAAAAATAGAATGTGAGGAGCGAAAGAAAAGAAAGGAGCAAAGAGTTCCATTACGACCAAAGCAGAGCCTATATTTCCAAACCAAACTACTCTTGTGTTACAGTAATATAATGTTCCTGCTCTGTTTAGTCTGCTTCCCATGACTCAGTTTGCTCTGAGACACACCTTTCAGTTTTTTGCCACGCTTGTTTGTTTGAGGCATATGGGTCTGTATGGGGAGGCCTTAAAATCCAGCATTGGCTTAAAGAACCGGCACACTGTCAGAGATTCACATTCCACCTAATCATTGGTATATGTTGTGTAAATGGGCAGAGAGAATAAGACATATGATAAAACCATGCCTGAAAATGAACAAGAAAAATCAAACCATAGTGAATGAAAGAATTTTTAACTGGGTTTTAAGTCCCATGACACAGTTAAAATGGATTGGTTAACTTTTGTGTGTGTATCGTGATTAAAGGTTTTGTAAGACTTGCCTCTACTGGTGAGGTCTAAAGGTCACCAGTGACACAACAGAGGTTTGAGAAGTGACTCATGTCATAATTATTTTACATTTATTATGAATGAATGAACATTATTCTTTTTACATTAAGAAATTTTATTATTACAAGGGTTTGCTGCCGTTGTTAATTTGACAATCATGTCAGCCTAAATGTAAGCATCACATGGCCTTTGCACATAGTGTGATTTTCTGTCCTAGCAGAATCTTTGTGCCATGGTGCACAGCCTTGGATTGATCAGTTGCTCACTGAAACAGGTGAGCAAGTCTAACAAGGTTATTGTTCAGTGAACAATGTTGATATGTATGCAAAGTGGGTAATTTAACTCACAGGTAATTTACATCAGGCTATGGTGTACATTACCGTATATCTAAGAATAAAATTATTCTTTTCTGTAATAACTAAATTATCTGTGTCTTTCATTGTCCCAAAGAAGCAAAAAAGGCTCCTTTCACTTCAGTTGACTCGGTTGCAGTCAAGGCCCACAACCCCCCCACCGACAAGGGTGCCCTTGTTTTCTATAGGTTACCATAGAAATGCAGTCATAGTTTCATAGAGATTACATTGGAATGGTGTTTATTAATACATTTTCATTTCTAGAACATTTTTTGATTTTTTGGATGTGGTTTCAGAACATATGCTATAAAGTATTTTTAATTATTGGTTTTGCTCACCAGCTTTGGGTGCAGGCTTCCAGTTGCTGTTAAATGTTTAAATAATTACAAAGTAAATAATGTATATTTCTTAGATGCTTATGTATTTTTTTACTTGTTTAAACAATACGAAACAAATACGTAATGATTCTTCACCTAAAATCTTTCTTTATTATTCTTTATTATAGTTTCTCAGGAAAACAACAATGACATAGGCCCCTCAACATACTGGATGGTAAAGATTTTAGCATGCTCATTAAACTCTACATTGCTCTTCAGGACTGAGAAGAATAGACTTGGTTCTTTAACTAAACAAACACATAGCTTGTAAATATCATTTTAATTAAACCCAGCGAAACAGAGGGGAACACAGGAGAATTGAACTCAACCTCAAAATGCCACACCTGGACGCAATCTTGAAAGCACACCAGTCTCTGCGGTGCCCTTTCCATTTTAATTTCCATGGGAAATGAGTTCAGAATGTCAATAGATGTGTATCGCCCAATTGAGAGGGGTAATTAGGTTTGCCACATGTCCTTTCACTCTACAAACGATAATAATGGGAATGGTCTTTGTGGCGCTCACACACTTCCCTAAATCGAAGTTCATCTATTAGTAGGCCAGTCAACTGGAGGTGAAGAGATTTAGAGTCTTTAAATGGAGTAGGCCATAGCAGAATTGCCTGATTAAAATGACTACACCACTACTCACAACCTATTTGCTTCATTTACAGGTAAGGCAGTTCATCAGACACCACACAGGTTTTAATCACTTTCTATCATGATCCAAGTACTTGTCAGCAGAGAAACTGTAGAGATTTCAATTTATACTGTAGACACTAGCCGACAATGACATGAGAATGTAACTCTGTCAACTAATTTGTCTGCAATGAGAATCAATGCCATGCTTAGGTTTAATCATCACAGGCTTCAGAGGTCTTGATTTAAGAACCTTTCAGTGGTCAAAATTACTAGCTTCTATTTGTCTTGACTTCAGGCAGGAAGAACAGATATACTGTGACCTGTGGCCTACTTTGAAATATTCATCTCTTTGCGTACAGAAAAATATAAATGTCTTATATACATGAAATAACTATTTGTTATATATTAAGGAAAATTGGCTCATTATTTGGCTTTTATTAGCTCCAAGCCAAAGGAAAGTAGACAGAAAGCATGTATAAATGTCCACTTTTTTTGCACTTGCATGTATGCTGATCTTTTTATTTAGTGCAATATCAAGCACAACCCTGATTCTTCTCTGGGGCTCCTCCAACAGGCATTAGACTGTATACCTGCCAATTCACTGCATAGCTGGTGTTTGCATCACATGCTGTCCAGATTTTGATGCCATATTTGACTGGTTTGGAAGGCATTTATTGTTTAAATGGGCAATGACCTCATTAACTGTGACATTCGGACCTGTGTTATAGCATAGAGGAAGTTGCTCTACCCTCTTGTCCCACACTGTCCTAATAGCTGCCAGTTTGTCTCCCTCCTGTCTGACATATTGTCCTGCCTGTCTCTGCATCCTGCAGACTGGCTGTTGATTCATTCTTTGATTTATAGACCCCGCCAGGATGAGGACCCCCACATATTCATGTAAACGCTTTTTATCCAGTTTTTTCACTCCTCCCCCAAAACATGGCTTCCTTCTAAATTTGTCATTTAATTAATGGTTTTCTGTAATGAGTTGGGCATGACAAACTCAAAAGCTGCCCTGATGTCTGTCACACAACTTGCTGCCATTCTAGTGAGCCCTTTATACAGTTCTGCCTGATGCTGATCTGGGGATTACATTTTTATTGAAATGTATGCTTGGAGAAGTATGAATAGCAGCTTCCTCATCTGGCTCATAACACAGGTCAACAAAATATTTTTTTGTAATCATCAGAAACCACAACACACTTTTTTAAACTAGTTTTTCATGCTGATTTTCAGATCTGCTTTCAGTTTTTTTCAGTCACATCAACCTTTTGCAGTAGATTTGCAATAGACTTGCATGCGGTTTTGATTGACCCACAGGCACCAATCAAGTAACTGTTTCATTTTTTTCAGTGTGAAGTCAGACAGGCGCACATTGTGGCATAGATATAATGATCAGTGTCAGTCAGCTAACACTGTTTCTTCAAAAACGCTCAGCATATGATTATTATATGCTAATTATACCAATTACCATGCAATATATAACAAACTTCATCGCTAAATGTTGGTAGCCTAGTGGTTAAAGCATTCGCCCTGTGATCAGAAAGTCCGGGTTCGATTCCCAAGACCGCTAGGCACCACTGAGGTACCCTGAGCAAGG
>JBBPDB010000128.1:3345448-3364424 GCA_037974465.1 Brachypetersius altus
AGCTATGTGAGAAAACCAACATGTGTACAGTGAATCTTAAAACTGTTGCTGAAAACCCATTGGAAGTTCATTACATACAGGTTGATATTAGAGATGTCAATGATCATTCTCCCAGCTTTCCGGTGCGGGAAAAGCATTTAGAAATATCTGAAAATGCAGTACCCCTTAGCACGCGTGTTCCTTTGGATCCTGCGCGTGATTTAGACACTGGTTTAAATTCTTTGCATAAATACATTCTCAGTACGAATAACTACTTTGAATTAGATGTGAAAGCTCGTGGAGATGATAAGATTCCTTTTTTGATCTTGAAAAAGCCACTTGACAGAGAACATATTTCTCAACTGAATTTGTCTTTGACAGCATATGATGGAGGAAAACCGGAAAGATCCGGCTCTGTAAATATAACAATCGATGTCGTTGACATTAATGATAACGCCCCAGTTTTTGATCGTCAAGTGTACACCGTAACAGTAGAAGAAAACGTCCCAGTTGGCTCATCGGTCTTAAAACTACACGCTACCGATTTAGATGATGGTGCAAATGGCCAAGTCGCTTATGCTTTTGACAAAAGTCTCATGAACAAAGCATTTGACAAGTTTGAAATAGATACTAATTCTGGAGTAATAACTGTAAAAGGACTAATAGATTTTGAGGAAAAGAATGTATATGAAATTGATATTCAAGCATCAGACAAAGGTCAAGTTGCGTTGATAGGACACTGCAGCGTCGTAGTTAATATAAAGGATGTGAATGATAATGTGCCCGGCATAGACGTGACTTCGCTCTCCACTCAAATACCGGAGGACTCAAATACAGGTGTAGCTATAGCGCTTATCAGTGCGTTTGACAGAGATTCGGGAGAAAATGGTATCGTGTTATGCACATTTATTGGTGACGTTCCCTTTGAGTTAACCCCCTCTTTCCAGAAAGGCACGTATTCTCTGACCACTAAGGACCGCTTAGACAGAGAGTCTGTTTCTATGTACACATTAACAATTATGTGCTCTGATAGAGGCAAGCCATCTTTATCATCTCAAAAGACTATAAACATTGATATCGCAGATGTAAATGACAACAATCCAATATTTGTTCAAAGCCCATATACGTTTTACATCACTGAAAACAATGCTCCGGGTGCATGTATTTTCTCCATTAGTGCTCTTGATGTAGACCAGAACGAAAATTCTCATATATCTTATCACATTTTAAAAGATGAAAGCTTGAAATCAAACATCGTATCTTACCTGAATATAAATTCTGAGAACGGTAATGTCTATGCACTAAAGAGTTTTGATTTTGAATCGACCAAATCATTCAAGTTCCACGTGCGCGCTACAGATTCTGGAACTCCACCACTGAGCAGCAACGTCACAGTGAAAGTGTTCATTCTGGATCAGAACGACAACGTTCCAGTAATCTTATATCCAGTGAACTCTAACGGATCTGCTGAAGTTGTGGAAGAGATTTCCCGCAATGTGAACGCAGGACATTTGGTAACTAAAGTGAGAGCCTATGATGCAGATATTGGATACAACGGCTGGTTATTATTTTCACTGCAGGAAGAGAGTGACCACAGTCTGTTTGGTTTGGACCGATATACAGGCCAGATAAGAACGCTTCGCTCTTTCACAGAAACAGACGAGGCTCAGCATAAACTGGTCATTCTGGTCAAAGACAATGGGAACATTTCACTTTCAGCAACAGCAACTGTGATCATCAAAGTTGTGGAACCAAAAGAAGCCATTTCAGCTTCTGATGTGAAAAACACAGCAACAGTTAATGAGGAGAATGATATCACATTTTATTTGATCATTACTTTGGGCTCTGTTTCTGTGCTTTTTGTGATCAGTATCATCGTGCTGATTGCAATGCAGTGCTCCAAGTCTACAGACTCCTCTTCCAAGTATTTACAAGATACAAATTATGACTGGACACTGTGTCACAGCATCCAGTACAGATCCGGAGATAAGCGCTACATGTTAGTTGGACCAAGAATGAGCATCGGTTCTACTATAGTCCCGGGCAGTAATGGGAATACTCTAGTGATACCAGATAGCAGGAGGAGAGCTTCAGGAGAGGTGAGCTAGTCATTTAAAATGTGAAAAAAAATTTCAGCTATGTAAGACCTCATGCATATGTCACATTGTAATACTTTTTTCATATTTCCGTTTTAAGCTAAAAGTCTGAATACTATCCCTTTTTGTAACCCACTACAAATGTGAGTTTTTCAGAAAACAGACATGACGTTAAATGCGCGATTGGGAATTGGTTGCTGTCCGTGGTCCTGAAAAAACTGTTACGTTTTGCATGATGTTCTGACGTATAAGGTCGCAATTTAAGGATCAACTATTCCACTTGAAAACACAAGATGCAGTTCATCTAGCCCTTAAAATGCCATTCAGCCATGCTATATGCATCAATCACAGACTGATCTTGTTCATCTTTTTGATTGCAAAGTGTCAGTATGAAACCAGAATCTTGTGGTAAACACAGTATGCTTTCTGGTGGATAGGAAAACACTCTTGTGCAAGCATACACTCATACACTACACAGGTGTGAAAGGAATATAACACTGGCTTTTTGGCTTGTTTTAGCTCTGTATATGTTTGGCTGGAGTTAGAATTTTGATACACATCATATAGAGTTGATGTTTGGTGAATTCACGTTGGCCAAAGGACAATGCAAATGTACCCGTAGCTATGTAGTTTGGGAGAGCAGTTTAGGCACACATACATTATTCTCTGTCCAAAGAACAGACAGAACTGTGACTGGGGTATTTCTTACAGAGGCAATGGTGAAAATAGTGGGTAACTGTAAATATGAATTATGAAAAATGCTGTATCTAAGCCCTTAACTTTGAATTTGAAATACTATTTTCATTTTAAATACTATCATTCTTCTCTGGAATGCTTAGTAAAATGCAATAAATGGCAGGGATTACAGTAATGACACTTTTTGTGTGGACATTATCCTGGGCTCCATTTCAGAATATCACTGAGGTGTTTGTAATGCAGTGCTCCAAAAACAGACCACTCCTTCAATTATTTGCAGATTACATACCACAGTGTGGCAACCAATGCTAATCTGGAGATAAGCGGTACATTTTAGAAAATGTGTCAGCAAAGGGAATACTCTCGTTGAACCTGGTCACAGTAGTAATTGGACAGTCACATATCTTGGAGCTTAAAACTTACAACTGCACATACATATCTTATTTCCCAATAGTATACATTGGATTTGCAATTCTGTGAAGGGCAAAGCATTTCACAGTTTCCTTTCAGTTTCATTATATGGGTATTGGATATGGCATTATGTAATCACTTATCACTCAGATCACTAAAATATTATGCTGGGTGTTGCACCGCATACCTGACCATTTTTAATCATGGCATCTCTGTAGAATCTAGCACTACTTTTAGTTGAATATTTGAATTTGGTAAGTGTTGTTCATTCATATTTTGAGAAGAAGTACATTGATGATTTTTAATTTCATCGATATAGTTACTTTTAATTATTGTTCTCAATCCGTGCCTCATGTATGGTATTTTACTGTACCTCTTGTTGTGGTTAAGCTAATGTAAATGTGAATGCTTTTCTGTTTACTTGACACTAGTTCTACGTAGTACAAAGTCGTTACATTTGAATTGGGCAATATTACCATTGTTTTGAAAAAAAATATGCCTGTGCAATAAACCTTGAGCTCGCGAGGTGTCAGTGCAAAACCAGATTCAGGTTTCAGCTGTGTACAGCCCGGTCCCTTCCCCTGCGTTGTGCGTTCATTCTTTCCAGTGGTACTGCGGTGGGAACACGGAATTCGCTATTCATCTGTTTAACGTTTTTTTTAGGGTTACGAAGGGTTATGGTGGTGCTATCTGCAGTATTGTGGATATATAATTAATTCCAATGGAGCAGTAGAAGTATTTTGGTGGACGTCATTGTACAAACTGCAAAATGGAACAAAGAGGACGCCCGTCATGCGGCGAGTTGCGCCTAAGATTCTTTTTGGTTGTTGTTTTGCTGATTTTTGAAAAAACGGTTTGGGCACAGATACGATATTCTGTTTCCGAAGAACAGAAAGAGGGTACCGTAATTGGAAATATTGCAAAGGACTTCAGAATTGATCAGAGAGTGTTAAAGGAGAGAGCATTTCGGATTGTATCAGCCACGGGAGAGTCGCTGTTTAAGGTAAATCAGGATGATGGAAGGTTGTGTGTAAACGGAAAAATAGACAGAGAAGAGATTTGCGATAGAAGCAGCGCATGTTTGGTCAATGTGAAAATCGCTCTTGAAAATCCACTAGAAATTCACTACGTGGCAGTGGAAATACTCGACATAAACGATCATGCTCCAACCTTCACTCTGAAAGAACAGCATTTGGAAATAAGGGAATCTGCTTTACCAGGAGCTCGATTCCAGCTCCAGGCCGCTCAGGATCCGGACAGTCGCATCAATTCAGTCCAGAATTATAAACTGAGTCACAATGATCACTTTCGCTTAGAAGTCAAGGAACGTGATGAAGATGGTAAAGTTCCTATTTTGCTGTTACAAAAAGCTTTAGACAGAGAAGCTGCGAGGAACATTAAATTGTTAATAACTGCCATAGACGGCGGCAAACCGCCAAGATCTGGAACAATGGATATAAACGTAGATGTGCTAGATATAAATGATAACGTACCAATTTTTACTAAAGATGACTATACTGTTATGATTGATGAAAATGTCCCTGTAGGTACAACGGTAATACAAGTGAATGCTACAGATTTGGATGATGGTTCGAATAGTGAGATCATTTATTCAATGACTAGTAATGTCAAAAATAAAACACGTGAACTTTTTGAAATAGATCCGACCACAGGCGAAATCATTGTGAAGGGCCTTTTAGATTTTGAGGTCAAGGATAAATATGAAATTGATATTCAAGCATCCGATAAAGGATTTCTACCAATGACGTCGGATAAGAGCGTAATTATAAAGATTGTAGATGTTAATGACAATGAACCAGAGATAGAGGTGACATCATTTTCAAGCGCTGTCCCAGAGGACTCTAGGACTGGCACTACAGTTGCTTTGATAAGCCTGTCCGATTTAGACTCAGGAATTAATGGTAAAGTTTTTGTTTCAGTAGCTGAAGAGATTCCTTTCAAACTTACTCCGTCATCACATGAAAATGTTTACTCGGTAGTTACAAAGTCATCGCTAGATAGAGAAGCGTCATCTCAATATGATGTTACATTAACTGCAAAAGACGCAGGAGTGCCACCTTTGTCCTCAGTAAAAACTATAACTGTTCATGTTTCAGATGTAAATGATAACAGTCCACAGTTTTCTTTATCTCCTTACACGTTTTATGTAATAGAAAACATTATCCCGGGCGCATCTTTATTCTCTGTAACTGCTTCTGACAGGGACTCAAATGAAAACTCAATAGTCAAATATCAGATACGGAGAGAAAATAGTGACGAAAATAAATATACATCTTTTATCAACATTAACTCTGATAACGGAGGGATTTACGCTCTGAAAAGTTTTGACTTTGAAACAGTTAAAATGTTCCAGTTTAAAGTCATTGCCAGAGATTCTGGAACTCCGCCATTGAGCAGCAACGTCACAGTCAACGTCTTCATTCTGGATCAGAACGACAACGTTCCAGTGATCTTATATCCAGTCAGCTCTAACGGTTCTGCTGAAGGTGTGGAGGAGATTCCCCGCAATGTGAACGCAGGATATTTGGTGACTAAAGTGAGAGCCTATGACGCAGATATTGGATACAACGGCTGGTTATTATTTTCACTGCAGGAAGTGAGTGACCACAGTCTGTTTGGTTTGGACCGATATACAGGACAGATAAGAACGCTTCGCTCTTTCACAGAAACAGACGAGGCTCAGCATAAACTGGTCATCCTGGTGAAAGACAATGGGAACATTTCACTTTCAGGAACAGCAACTGTGATAATCAAGGTTGTGGAGCCCAAAGAGGCATTTGCTGCGTCGGATGTTAAAAACACAGCTAAAGTCGAGGAGGAAAACAATGCTACTTTTTATCTGATAATTACTTTGGGCTCTGTTTCTGTGCTTTTTGTAATGAGTATTGTCGTCCTGATTGTAATGCAGTGCTCCAAATCTACAGACTATTCTTCAAAGAATTTTCAAGATACAAATTATGACGGAACGCTGTGTCACAGTATCCAGTACAGATCCGGAGATAAACGCTACATGTTAGTCGGACCCAGAATGAGTATCGGTTCTACTATAGTTCCGGGCAGTAATGGGAATACTCTAGTGGTACCAGATCGCCGGAGGACAGTTTCTGGGCAGGTAAGCGTGGTTCATTTGCATAGTATGCTTTTTGAAGATTGGACTGTTTCGAATATATTTTGTTTTCTTATGATGGAAACTGTGCAAGACACATTTTTAATGATTAGCAGGGTACTTGTATTCTTGAATTCCAGTGAGTGCGACGCTGCTGTGGTATTTTGCTTTGGTCCGTTCAATGAAGAAATGCAGAGACAATATTAAAATGTATTTATTCATTTATGCTCATTATGCTTTTTTAACTTCTGTTTTGTGATTTTCATTTGGGGTACTTGTTTACATGCGTGTTCTTGCAGTCTTTTTTCAGAATTATTAGAGTACAGCATTATTACCAGTATAAACATTTTATGTACTTGTTTTACTTTTTGTGGAGCTTAGAAGTTGTGCTGTAATATATTTCTTCAGCTGTTTTGTACGTTAAGTTTAAAAGTAAAAAGGACATGTTCTTGAAACTGCTACTACAACATTACAACGGCTATTTTTGCTATAAAACGTATTAAATAATAATAATAATAATAATAATAATAATTACTATTATTATTATTATTATTATTATTATTATTATTATTATTATTAATAATATAATTATAATACTTAATAAATTAGTTCGAGTGCACTATACTCCACTCAGTACTTTTTAATTTAGTTTTATTTTTTAACCTTTTGAGCTCACATTGAGGACTGCGGTCTTATAACAAGCCTCAAGGTGTCAGTAGTATACAAGGATACGTTATGGGTGTTCCTGTCTTTCTGCCATTGCTTTCCACAATCGCTGGTTTGTCAGGCAGTATCTTCAGAAGACCGTCGTCAGCACGACAGTACATTTAGCTCAGTTAAGAATAATCACCTTCTCGGGATTTTAATATGAAGATGCTTTGTATTTGGATTCGAAGAATATTCTGATTAAGTGATCTTCAGATCAGTGGTTGGATTGTGTCTTTAAAGTGCGTTTTTTCCGATGGATAACCGACAAAGGCGAATATGGGAGTGTTGGTGGACTGCACTGCAATTTTCTTTGCTTCTGTGTCTGGGGAAGCTGATTTCAGCTCAGATACGGTACTCCATTCCAGAAGAAGTAGAAGAAGGTTCAGTTGTAGGAAACATCGCTAAGGATTTGAATCTTGATGTCAGTACTTTGGTGGACAGGCGCCTTCGTATTGTTACCGGTTCTGATGTTGCCATTTTTCAGTTAAAAATGAACAATGGCGTTTTGTACGTTAGCAAGAAGATCGATAGGGAGGAAATATGCGACGGAATTCATCCTTGCTTGATAAATCTGAAAATAGTGGTTGAAGACCCACTTGAGATTCATTACATAGGGATAGAAATTACTGATGAGAATGACCACAGTCCGATATTTACTGAAAAAGAGAAACGCTTGGAAATAGCAGAATCAACTGCCCAAGGCTCCCGTTTTCAGTTACAAGCTGCTCGTGATCCTGATGTTGGAGTGAATTCTGTGCGCTCATACAAATTAAGTCAAAACGAACATTTTGATGTGGAAATAAGGGACATGGGAGATGACAAGCTTCCCTTCTTGGTTCTACAAAAACCTCTCGATCGCGAGAGAAGCGCTAAGCATAATATAGTTTTAACGGCAATAGATGGTGGGAGTCCACACATGTCAGGTACGCTGAATATAACGGTAATTGTCCTCGACGTTAATGATAATCGTCCTGTATTTAGTCAAGAAGTATATACTGCAACGCTGAATGAAAACATACCAGTAGGAACGCTAGTGCTGCAAATAATGGCAAATGATTATGATGATGGTCAAAATGGTGAAGTGTCTTATGTTTTTGGAGGTGAACAAAACAAGAACGCACTTGAAATCTTTAGTTTAGATAAACTGACTGGTGAAATTAGAGTCAAAGGCGAAATAGATTTTGAAAAGAACAATATTTATAAATTGGATATTCAGGCCTTGGATAATGGGCAGCCACCTTTGGCCAATGATTGCAGAGTTATCATAAAAATAGTAGATGTAAATGACAATAAGCCAAACCTAGAGATCACATCACTATCTGATGTAGTTCCTGAGGATTCCAAACCAGGCACTGTAATATCTTTAATTAGTGTTACTGACAGAGACACTGGTGTAAATGGGAAAGTTGTCTGTTCTCTCTCAGACAGCATGCCATTTGTATTAAAACCATCAGTTCAGGACAACATATACTCATTAGCAACTAAGGGACATCTAGATAGAGAACTATGTCCTCATTATGATATAACAATAACTGCTACAGATTTAGGTAATCCTCCTTTGTCCACAATCAAAATACTAAGCTTGAAAATTTCAGATGTGAATGACAACAGACCAGTTTTTCTCAACAACCCTCTTGAACTCTACATTTCTGAGAACAATCCCCCAGGCAATTCAATATTTTCTGTTAGTGCTTCAGACAGAGATGCACATGAAAATGCTTTGATATCATACCAGATATTGAGAGGCAAAGAAGCAAACAATGACATAGCCTTGTTTTTAAACATCAACTCTGAAACTGGTGTCATTCGTGCCCTGCGGAGTTTTGACTTTGAAACTGTCAAAACCTTCCAGTTCCACGTGCTCGCAACAGATTCTGGAACTCCCCCACTGAGCAGCAATGTAACAATAAATGTGTTCATTCTGGATCAGAACGACAATGTTCCTGTGATCTTACATCCTGTCAGCTCTAACGGATCTGCTGAAGGTGTGGAGGAGGTTCCCCGCAATGTGAATGCAGGGCATTTGGTGACGAAAGTGAGAGCCTATGACGCAGATATTGGATACAACGGCTGGTTATTATTTTCACTACAGGAAGTGAGTGACCACAGTCTGTTTGGTTTGGACCGATATACAGGACAGATAAGAACCCTTCGCCCATTCACAGAAACAGACGAGGCTCATCATAAACTGGTCATACTGGTCAAAGACAATGGCAACATTTCACTTTCAACAAGAGCAACTGTCAACATTAAAGTTGTTGAGCCAAAGGAAGCTTATGCTTCTTCTGATTTTAAAAACACAGTACAAGATGAAAAGGAAACTAATGTCACATTTTATTTAACCATTACACTGGGCTCAGTTTCAGTGCTTTTTGTCATCAGCATCATTGTGCTGATTGTAATGCAGTGCTCCAAATCTACAGACTACTCGTCAAAGTTTTTACAGGACACAAATTATGATGGGACACTGTGTCACAGCATCCAGTACAGATCTGGGGACAAACGGTACATGTTAGTTGGACCTAGAATGAGTATCGGTTCTACCATGGCTCCAGGAAGTAATGGGAATACTCTAGTGGTACCAGATCGCAGGAGAAGAGCTTCTGGGGAGGTAAGAGTGCTTTGTTTCAAATAAGATGTCTTTAGATGTTTATCAGTTGAATTCAGATAATTATTTACATCCAGGAATTCCAGATCTCTCTCTACGTTTACCCAAAATGTAAAGAAACCAAATCCACAAGCACAATATATCTTACAGGCCAGGTAATAATATGTCATTTTACAAATTACGATGTGTTTGTTGGAATGTACTGTGTTCCAGTAAGTGTGAGTCACGTTCGTTCCAAAAGAAAAATAAATAACATACAATTGTTGAATTGTATTATTGTACATATGTGCGGTGCAATTATTCTTATGTGTTCTGGACGTTTTCTAATGGTGATGTGGTAAGCAGTGAGATCCACTTGGTGTCACTATTATACCGGTATACTCTTTCGACAAAGTCCTGCCCCATTGGTTACTGATGGGTGGCAAACGATAGTCTGTTTTATTTCGACATTGAGCATGGTCGAGATGAATGCTGGTAACCGTTTAACTATTTTTCTTACCTCTAAATAGTTATTTGTGCTAGGATAAGAATAAGAATAACATCACAGTTTTAACGTTTGTGCTTTAATCTGGATGGAAGACGATGTTCTCTTTCGTGATGGGAGACAGAGGACAAAGGCGAGGATGGGAGTACTGCTGTACGGCTGTGAGCTTTTTAGTGCTCCTGTGCTTCGGAAAACAGATTTGCGCTCAGATAAGATATAGTGTTCCAGAGGAGGTGAAAGAAGGTTCAGTCGTGGGATACATTGCTAAGGATTTGGGTCTTGATATTAGTACTTTGGTGGAAAGGCGATTTCGAATCGTTTCTGGATCTAAAGACGCTTTTTTCCAGATAAAGCAGAACAATGGGGCCTTATATGTTTATAAGAAAATCGACAGAGAGGAAATGTGCGATGACAGTGTCTCCTGTTCTGTGAATCTTAAGCTGGTCATTGAAAACCCACTTGAAGTCCAGTATGTCAGAATAGATATAACAGACGTCAACGACAATTCGCCCCTTTTTTCTGAATTGGAACAACATTTTGAGATTGCGGAACATACGCCCACTGGCACACGTTTTCAGATACAGGCTGCCCGAGACGCAGACACGAGGGTAAACAGCGTCAAATCTTATAGTCTAAATCAGAACGATTATTTCGCGATAGAGACAAGAGATAGAGATGATGAGAAAATCCCATTTTTAGTTCTGAAGAAACCACTAGACCGAGAAAGCAAAGTCGAACATAGATTACTTGTGACCGCAATAGATAGTGGTAATCCGCCACGATCAGGGTCTCTTAATGTTACCATAACTGTTCTTGACATCAATGATAATCGTCCTGTTTTTAGTCAGGAGATATATTCAGTAACGCTGCAAGAAAACGCTCCAATCGGTGCAATCGCGATACGAATCAATGCCACTGACTCGGACGAGGGAGCAAACGGTGCTGTTGAATACACATTTGGCAGAAATGTAAAGCGAAAAATCTATGATATTTTTGAGTTGGACAGCAAGACAGGGGACATTTCCGTAAAAGGTTTACTCGATTTTGAAGACACTGAAGTTTACAAACTAGACGTGCAGGCGTCAGATAAAGGCCAACCACCATTGGCAGCGGAGTCTGTTGTTGTCATAAAGATTGAAGACATAAACGACAATTCTCCTGAAATAGAAGTGACTTCACTCATTAGTGTAGTTCCCGAGGATTCTAAACCAGGTACAGTAATTTCTCTCATCAGTATTACCGATGAAGATTCAGGCATGAATGGTAAAACATTAGCAAGCATCGAGAATAATATTCCTTTTGAGCTGAAGTCTTCCTTTCAAGAAAATATGTATTCTCTGGTAACCAAGGAACGACTAGATCGAGAGCTTGAATCCCATTACGACATCACAATAACGGCTACAGACCAAGGGGTGCCGAAATTATCATCTGTTAAAAGGCTGACATTGCAGATATCAGATGTTAATGATAATAGTCCTTATTTTCCTCAGGATCCCCTTGAACTATATTTAGTAGAAAACAATGTCCCTGGCGCTTCGATATTCTGTGTGAGCGCCGCCGATAATGACCAAAATGAAAACTCCGTAGTTGCATATCATCTCATGAGAGGGGATGCAGCCCGGAATGATATGCCATCTTTTTTGAACGTTAATTCTGAAACAGGAGTTATTCGTGCACTAAAGAGCTTTGATTTTGAAGTAATGAAAACGTTCCAGTTCCACGTGCTGGCTACAGATTCTGGAACTCCACCACTGAGCAGCAACGTCACAGTGAACGTCTTCATTCTGGATCAGAACGACAACGTTCCTGTGATCTTATATCCAGTCAGCTCTAACGGATCTGCTGAAGGTGTGGAGGAGATTCCCCGCAATGTGAACACAGGACATTTGGTGACTAAAGTGAGAGCCTATGACGCAGATATCGGATACAACGGCTGGTTATTGTTTTCAATGCAGGAAGTGAGTGACCACAGTCTGTTTGGTTTGGACCGATACACAGGAGAGATAAGAACCCTTCGCTCTTTCACAGAAACAGACTATGCTCAGCATAAACTGGTCATCCTGGTGAAAGACAATGGCAACATTTCACTTTCTGCAACAGCAACTGTGATAATCAAGGTTGTGGAGCCCAAAGAGGCTTTTGCAGCTTCTGATTTTAAAAACCCAGCTAAAGATGAGGAAGGAGACAACGTTACTTTTTATTTGATAATTACTTTGGGCTCTGTTTCTGGGCTTTTTCTGATCAGTATCGTCGTGCTGATTGTAATGCAGTGCTCAAAATCTACAGACGACGCATCCAAGTATTTACAAGACGCCAATTATGATGGAACTCTGTGTCACAGTATCCAGTACAGATCCGGAGATAAGCGCTACATGTTAGTGGGACCCAGGATGAGTATCGGTTCCACTATAGTCCCGGGAAACAATGGAAGCACTCTTGTGGTACCAGATGGCAGAATGAGAACTTCTACCGAGGTAAGACTAATGCTACGCACTAAAAGTTGACTTCCATAAATGGCAGAATGGGATGTGATTTCCCGCCCAGACAAGCCCACGAGGCAGTGATAATACTAATTACCAATTGTAGCTACATTATCTACCTCATTATCTCTGTACATCAGTATCTCTGTGATTAGAAAGAAGATTGCTCTACGTAAGAATGTCTGCCAAATGCTTTACCTCCAGCATGTGCTGTATTTAAGTGAAAACTACGTTAGATAATCATGTTAAAGAGTTACAAAGAACTGTTTTCTCACTACAGAATGCGATCTGAAATAGGAAAATAGGAAGTATTATTAGTTATTGCCCTTGGGAAAACGTCTCTTGACATGAATAGAAAGGCCATTCTTCTAGGTAAGAATGTCTGTTACAAGGCGCTTTTCCAGAAAATACGTGCATTTTTAATTATGTAAGTTACTTTCCTAAGTTACTTATCAGATTTTTCCAAATCATTTCAGTTTACGAAAGAATATGTAGTAACGCATGCCTGTGTATGCATGTACATTGACAATGCATAATTTCTGCCAGGAGCATTGTCACGTTATATGTTTTGAGACTGCGTTGTATCACGGCGCTGTCCCTGGTGCTGAAGTGTCACTTTCTCTTCGTCAATTTGGAATTTTGACTTTAATCACCTTACAGACGCCATAAGATAAGATAATATAAGATAAGATAAGATAAGATAAAATAAAGTCCCAAATTATTAGTCCCAAAAGTGGAAAATTTGGGGCCGCCGTAAAATCTGGAGGCGCCTTAAGTTAATAATAATAGTCTCTTAATTATTTAGAGATTTATTAAGAGATTTAACTTATACTTTTAGCTGTTTTCGGGTGTATAATACTACTACTACTACTACTACTACTACTACTACTAATAATAATAATAATAATATAAAACGATGATGATGATTATTCTTCTTCTTATTATTATTATTATTCTTATTCTTATTATTATTATTACTATACATCCGAAAACAAAATTAGTTAAATCTCTTAATAAATATGTACGAATAACGATAAACACGGTAGTGTGTAAATGATAAGAGACCACCCGGTGTCACTGTTGTTCTAGGGTTATTCATCAAGCTGGTGTTCTGCGCCAATACTGACATGCGTAGTGCATTTTTCTTCGGAAGAATGAGGCAACAGTAAAAGCTGAGGGCATGTGCCGTTACAGAATCTGTCTACTGCTATTAATAAGTTGAAGCCTTTTGAGGACTGCCTTATATTTGAACTTTTTCCTGCTACTCACATGCCTTCGAAGACTCTAAACGTTGGAATTTATCTTTGATCGTATATTTGACTTGGGGAAATAATCCATGATGGAGGTCGGCGGACAATGGCCCAGGCGGGAGTACTGGAATATAATTTTTCTTTATTATTTGTTTCTGTTTTTCTGGGGGCATATTTCCGCTCAAATAAGGTACTCTGTTCCCGAGGAAGTAAAAGAGGGATTTGTCGTTGGAAATCTTGCCAAGGAGCTGGGCCTTGATGTCAGTACTTTGGTGGACAGGCGGTTCCGTATCGTCTCAGGATCTAAAGACGATCTTTTTCGGGTAAACCAGAAAAATGGTGTCTTAAATATTAATAAGAAAATCGACAGAGAACAAATATGTGATAGCAACAGTCAGTGTGTGACGAACCTCAAAATCGTCGTAGATAACCCACTGGAGGTTCATTATGTGCGAGTAGAGATAACGGATATAAATGACCACGCTCCATATTTTCCCGATGAGCAACAAAGAGTGGAGATTGCAGAAAGCACGTTCCCTGGGGCGCGTTTTCAGTTGCAGAATGCGCGTGATCCAGATGTCGGTGTAAATTCTGTGCGCTCCTACGTGTTAAGCCAAAATGAACATTTCGATTTGGATAATAGAGATATGGGTGATGAAAAGGTGCCCTTTTTAGTTTTGCAGAGAGCCCTGGATAGGGAGCGAAAGTCTGAACACGAACTGCTGCTAACAGCAATAGATGGTGGGAATCCACCAAGGTCTGGAACTTTATATATTACGGTTAATGTTCTCGATATAAACGACAATCAGCCAGTGTTCAGTAAAGAAGTCTACACAGTACAAATAAGGGAAAATATTCCACTAGGCACTAATATAATAAAAGTTAATGCAACTGATCTGGATGAGGGCTCGAACGGGGAAGTTACTTACTCTTTTGGAAGCAAATTAAATCAGAAGCTTTATGATATATTTGATATAGATAGATTTTCTGGTGACATTCGGATAAAAGGTGAAATAGACTTTGAAAATACTGACATTTACAGATTGGACGTTTTGGCC
Source organism: Brachypetersius altus (assembly GCA_037974465.1). Taxonomy (NCBI): domain Eukaryota; kingdom Metazoa; phylum Chordata; class Actinopteri; order Characiformes; family Alestidae; genus Brachypetersius; species Brachypetersius altus. The sequence goes on from JBBPDB010000128.1 coordinate 3,360,346, forward strand.
TCTGATAAGGGCATGCCTCCAATGACAGTCGATTGCAGGGTTATTGTGAAAATTTTAGATATAAATGATAATATACCAGAAATAGAGGTTACCTCACTCTCTAATTTGGTGCCAGAAGATTCCAAACCTGGAACTGTAATTTCACTGGTCAGTGTATTAGATAAAGACTCTGGTGTAAACGGGAAGGTTTTGTGTACTTTGCCGTCCGGTATACCTTTTGAACTTAAGCCCTCTGTGCAGGACAATATGTACTCACTTGTAACAAAGAACTATTTGGACAGAGAGGACATTTCTCATTATGAAATCTTAGTGACAGCCACAGATCTTGGTCAACCTCCTCTGTCTTCAGTAAAAAGTCTAAACTTGGAGGTGTTCGATGTGAATGATAACAGCCCACAATTTAAAACAAATCCCACTGATTTATATTTAGCTGAAAATAACACCCCAGGTACATCAATTTTCTCTGTAAGCGCCACAGATAAAGATACGCAAGAAAATGCTATAATTTCATATAGCATTCTTCGAAAAGGAGTACCACTGGACGACATGGTCTCATTCCTAAATATAAATTCCGAAACAGGTGTTATTCACGCTCTTAAAAGTTTTGATTTTGAAATTACTAAATCGTTCCAGTTCCACGTGCTGGCCACAGATTCTGGAACTCCATCACTGAGCAGCAACGTCACAGTGAAAGTGTTCATACTGGATCAGAACGACAATGTTCCAGTGATCTTATATCCAGTGAACTCTAACGGATCTGCTGAAGGTGTGGAGGAAATTCCCCGCAATGTGAACGCAGGATATTTGGTGACTAAAGTGAGAGCTTATGACGCAGATATCGGATACAACGGCTGGTTATTATTTTCAATGCAGGAAGTGAGTGACCACAGTCTGTTTGGTTTGGACCGATATACAGGCGAGATAAGAACCCTTCGCTCTTTCACAGAATCAGATGAGGCCCAGCATAAATTGGTAATCCTGGTCAAAGACAATGGCAACGTTTCATTTTCTGCAACTGCGACTGTGATTATTAAAGTTGTGGAGCCCAAAGAGGCTTTTGCAGCTTCTGATTTTAAAAACACAGTGACAGAAGATGAGGACAACAATGTAACATTTTACTTAATCATTACCTTGGGCTCAGTTTCATTACTTTTTGTGGCCAGTATCATCGTGTTGTTTGTGATGCAGTGCTCCAAATCTACAGACTATTCCTCAAAGTACATACAAGACACAAATTATGATGGGACCCTATGTCACAGTATCCAGTACAGATCCGGAGATAAACGCTACATGTTAGTAGGACCCAGAATGAGTGTCGGTTCTACTATTGTGCCTGGCAGTAATGGAAATACTCTTGTGATTCCTGATCACATGAAGAGAGCTTCTGGAGAGGTAAGAGGAGCAAAGTGTTAAAACGAGACTGTTACTGAAAACAATAAACTCTAAATCTAACAACCAAACATAAACCATATGTGATATTAATCATTTCAGAAGGTTATTCACTTCTATTTCCCTAGGAATATTGTTGTCATTATGGAACTTCAGGAAAATAATTAAACATTGTGTCAATCGGTAAACAACTTAACCCCCTTGTTATGTTAGTTTCTCAGGAACATCAATAATGTTCTTGGGTCAATCTGACCCGGGTACGTTTAGTTGTCCAAAAGTGCCAGAAACCTAAAAATCCTTATAAACATTGTTTATGTCTTATTATTAACTCTATTTCCAACTATTTCTGTCAATGTTTGGTGTAATGGTGGTCGTTACCTCTCACAGATCATGGTTCAATGAGGACCACTTGTTTTTCATTAAAAATATATATTTGAAAACGTTTTTAATGTACATTACAAATACATTTTATAACATTTGGTTATTTTGAAATTCTATTTCATATATTTTTAATGTAGTGCCATATCAAGCACAACTCTTGTACCCTGATTATTCTCTGGGGCTCCTCCAACCGGCTTTCCAAGCTCAAAAGCTGACTTGATATGTGAAATGAACTATTTTTATTTACTTTTATATACTTTTATTTGATTACCCATATCAAGCCAAGCACAAGCAGTTCAAGCTGAACTCTTTTTATCATAAACTCTTTTTATCATTATTATTTAAAATGGGTCAATTTGACCAGCAACATAACAGGAGGGTTAAACATAAAAGTATATAACTCAGTAACACAACGTAACAAATATCACATAATGTTATTGTGCTCAGAACTCTCCGTGGTACTGAAGTAATACGAATCAAATATCCACACAAACTGTTTTTTATTATTTCACTTTAAAACTGCTTAAGATTCTACTGAATTAAGTAGACTTATCAACATAGTGTTTTCTCTTTTTCTTTCTGCATGATGCATGAAAACATGTCTCTGTCGAGTACTACATCTTGTTTTGCCTTTTTGTGTTCAAAGAGTTTGAACAATGGTATTTTTACCTTCTCATTTTCATGCATTTCGTCCTAGTGCCTATAATCCATAGGGTGTCAGTGTTAGACAAGGTTACGTTTCTGACGTTAAGCCCTGCCCCTACATCGAGGTTTCTGTCCTTTTTGTTCCCTATGTCTTTAAACAACGGGACGGCTTAAAGCGATTCACACTGACTTACCGCTGAAACAGGTCGAAAAATTGGACTATGTAATCTCCTGATTGTGTGTTCATATAATTTTATTTCTCCTGTTCGGAGAGTTGAGTTCGATCATTTTACGTCGTTATTCGCCATGGATTACCGCAAACAATGGCGTGAATGGAAACACTGGTGGTTTCCTATGCGTTTCTTTTTGCTTCTTTGCGTTGGCTGTCATGTTTCGGCTCAAATTAAGTACTCTGTCCCAGAGGAGGTCAAAGAGGGATCCCTCATGGGTAACATTGCAAAGGATTTAGGTATTGATGTTAGTAGTCTAGTGGACAGGCGTTTTCGCATCATTTCTGGATCTAAAGATACGCCTTTCCAAGTAAATACAAACACTGGCGAGTTGTATGTTAGTAAGAAAATCGATAGAGAGCAGATATGTGATGATAACACGGCCTGCCTAATTAATCTAAAGATTGCTGTAGAAAATCCTCTCGAAATACATTACATACGAGTAGAGATAACGGATGTGAATGACCATGCTCCTGTTTTTCCAGAGAAACAACAAAATCTGAGGATAGCAGAAAATACGTTGACTGGGGCTGATTTTCCGCTCGTGGCTGCTCGCGACCCTGATTCTGGGATAAATTCTCTTAGTACATACAAGCTGAGTAATAACGAATATTTTGGTCTAGAGATTCGCGATTTTGGAGGAGATAATAAAATACCAGTTTTAAAATTGCAGAAAGCTCTTGACAGGGAGCGCCATGCTACGCACAATTTAGTACTAACTGCAGTAGACGGTGGAACTCCACCGAGGTCAGGAGCTATGAATATATCAATAACTGTACTGGACACTAATGACAATAGACCAGTTTTCAGCAAAGACGTTTACTCTGTGACAATTCCTGAAAATATCCCTGAAGGGAGTTTCATAATCAAAGTCAATGCAACTGATCCTGACAAGGATTTAAATGGCATTGTCGTGTTTTCATTTGTCAGTAACTTAAAAAGAAAGGTTTATGAAATTTTTGATCTGGATGAAAACACAGGAGAAATTCGTGTGAAAGGCTTGGTTGATTTTGAGGATGCTGAAATATACAGGGCTGACGTTACTGCATCTGATAAAGGAGAGCCCCCCATGACAACAAACTGTAGAGTAATTATAAAGGTGACGGATTTAAATGACAACACACCAGAGATTGAATTGACTTCACTCTCTAATCTGGTACAAGAAAATTCTAAACCAGGGACCGTGGTCTCGCTCATTAGTGTAACAGATAAAGATTCCGCTGCTAATGGAAAAGTAGTTTGTGGTCTATCTGATAGTGCTCCCTTTGAGTTAAAACCATCTTTTCAGGAAAATATGTATTCTCTGGTCACAAAAGGATATTTAGATCGAGAGATGGCATCACGTTACGACATTACCATATTTGCAGCTGATCTAGGGCAGCCTGCTTTATCCTCTTACAAAACGTTGAGTGTAGATATATCAGACGTGAATGA
>JBBPDB010000128.1:3380352-3391524 GCA_037974465.1 Brachypetersius altus
CTTCTTCTTCTTCTTCTTCTCCTTCTTCTTCTTCTTCTTCTTCTTCTTCTTCTTCTTCTTCTTCTTCTTCTTCTTCTACTTCACTGCAGCCTAAGGTTCCCAATGCAGACTGGAGATACTCAGCTTCTCTCAGAGCAGGAATGCAAAGGTAGGAATCCTAATGCTAGTAAACACCCAGTCAATGTGGCAAATTGGGACATATCATCAAATTGTTTATTTAATAAAATTATACATATGAACATGAATCAATAAAGGTATAAAGACAAGGCAACAGAACTAAAATAGATTTCCCATGCAAAATATTCAAGAAATTCAAGAAAACTGTCAATGAATCTTATAGATCACTGTGTGACTCCCAGAGTCCTAGCTGGAGAATACAAATATTAGTGACTAAAACTGAGAAAACAAAATATAAAATAATATCTTCATATAAAAATATAAAAATGTTCATATAAAAATATAAAATCTCTTCTTTCTGGAAAAAAGGAGGAACTTATCCTTTATCAACATATTGGCTATACTGGAAATAGCATTCTATGAACTGTATGCTGTATACCACCCTAGTATATAATACATACTGCATGCTACTCCTCATATCAGCTTGCTACATATTTTCCAGTATTTCACAATTACTAATTATGTGAAATATTAAGTCTACCATACTAAACTATTTAGCAAAGGATGAGCCTGGAAATTGCCCCGCCCACTAGTCACTGTTTAGTAACCATCTCTAACTGCTTTTGCCTTTTTCTGCTGTTGTAAATTGAAACTGATCTATCATATTCCACAAAAAAACACAGTGCTACATGATACAATGTAGATTGTTCAGGCTGGGCCACTAAATGAGGGTCAGCTTAACAAGCACAGGTTTGTTATGGTGAGGCAGGTTTATTTTAACGAGCACGGACTAGCATACTGGGAGTCTCTGATTACTCAGAAGCGAGCAGTAATGTGATGAGCAGTGTATTGCTGGGCAACCAGCTCCACTATGCAGTGACCATTGCCGGGCACTGCCGTCTCAGAAGCAAAAATAGGTCACGGCACTGATAGAAGCCTGGCCTGCGGTCATGTTGCCATTGCTGTAGCAATGAAGGACAGTGGAGACGACAGACTGGATGGTGCTTACACAGCTGTCAACTCTGGGCTCTCAGGACACTTATTGTTTGTGTATGTGTGCATGCTTGTGTACTGTGGCTGTGTTGAGTGGTCTATACAGATGTGAAAAAATGATACATGACCATGTGTCTCTTGGTGTCATGTGAATGCTAAACATATATGAGCTTTGTGGAATTGCACGTGTGTTTGTGTGTGTAATGGATTTTAGCCAAATTCAGTATAAGTTATTTTAAGTACACTGATTCCTTCTTAATTACACCAGGATTTAATAGGTCTAGTGTTACCAAGCAAATCAATCTACTGTTTTACATGCTCATAAAGATCTTAGATCCATCATCTGTACAGTTTAATTATATGTTTACCATACCATTTTATGTTTACCATACCATTTTAGTCAGATTTGGGAGGATTTGCACTTAGATTTTGCCCACACTAAGTGAAATTACACACATATGTATTTGCAGTTGCACACTTATTTTATTTTTTACATGAGGGTAAGAGTGGAACAGGGCAAATGGTGAGGAAGTGAAGGAGGTGGAAAAAGGAGAGGGGGTGAGCATTAGATGAGGATCATGTATTCAAGTCAGTGCATCTCATTAATAATGGATAAGTCTGTCTCACTGATTCCTGCTTTTTGGCTCTTAAAATGGTCTCCACTAGCCCTCCACTAATACACATTCTACACACAAATACATACTATATGGTGCTAAAAATGATCACCTCTTTTTTGTAAGGTAAACAGCCTTCAGAATGTGCATAGGTGAAGGTAAAAGTGCAGAGGTGTGTGTTGATGATGAAAGGCATATGAAAGGGAGAGAGGCAGAGAAATTGGTTGATGGAGGCTGTTGTGAAGCAGTGGTAATTACTTGACCTTGGAACACATGGAGAGAGAGAGAGAGAGAGAGAGAGAGAGAGAGAGAGAGAGAGAGAGAGAACTAAAATGGAGGCTCTCTAGTACCCTTCCCCCTCTTTCCATTCCTCAGTCGCTCTACCTCAGGAACTCATCCATCTCTTTCTGTTCCTCATTTGCACTTACAGTTTTGTGCTTGCTATTTCATTTTTCATGTGCTTCATTAGTTAGGTGTTTTTTCCATCTGCAATCAGCAAATTTTTAAAGACTCTGGCATTTTGCCATATGCACAAACCATCTCTGCAAAGCAGTTGGAGCAAGAACACAACAGAAAACAAGATTTCCTTTTTTTAATTCTGTCAAATATGTAACACTGTAAAAGAATATGTTTATTGTCCACAACTACTGCACACATCCTTGATTTTATGGATGCATGATTTCATATGTTTAATGCAATGTAGATGTTGTTTTAGTCTATGTGATGCCTTTTTTATTGATTGTTGCATTAGGATAATGTGAGAGAACTGTAAGTGTTAAATCATATACACATAGAATCACACTATTTCTCATTTTGGAAGCATATGACACTAGTTTTAAGTTTAGTTTAGTACAAACTCACTCTAATGTGTTTTTGTCAATCTCATTTAAGACGTCACTCTCATCACTTTAAGACATTTTGGATTCTGAAGGAGAGCAGAAAAATATATTATCCACACTTACACAATAATAAAGCTAGTATTTTGTTGTTCAGTTGTTCATATATTAGGGATATCACATCACTAGGTAAATGCAGTCAAAGACTAAGCTTAATAAATAGGTAATAAATGGACATTTCATCCTGAGCCCATGTTTTTAGTTACAACTAAATTACAGTTGCTACAAGAACTCACTTATGAGACATAGACAAAAAAGGCTGACTCTATAAATCATTATAACAAAAAAAAATCATATACAGCACTACATTAATGTGTCTATTTCAGTGCCTCGGTTTGTTTGGGTTAATTATGTTTCATAACAATTATAAAGACAAAATTATTGTGTTCTTCTGCAGCCCTTGGCCCCAGGACAAGAAATTTAAACTCATTCAACCCCTATGGTTCCACAAATTGGTCTTTGCCTTTGCATCTTTTTGCTGAAGAGAGGGACATAGCATACAGAACCAAAGAACAGAGACAGCCAGAAGGAGTGCAAAGAATTAGAGATTATAGAGGAACAGACAGACATTTTATGCCTAGAGTTTGAAGATAAACTTGAATCAACCTGGGTTGCCTTTGTTAATTTCCTAGCCTGGCTTATTTTTACCCCTTGTTCCCTATCTAAAATTGTAGGATGTTTAGGGGTTGACTCTGCATGCCTTTCAATATTACTGCAGGCTCATGCAGCTAATCTTTCTTTAATGCACTTCCCACTGCTTACAGAGACACCTGACCATTATATACCAGATAACACAAAAGGGAGTTGGGATAGCAACTAGAAATAAAAATAAAAAGAAGGAAGATGTATTTATCTCTGTTACCAAAAAAATATGTAAATTCAAACTTTTACTAATTGCATCACTGTATGAAGGAGTGTGTGTGTGTGTGTATGTGTGTGTGTGTGTGTGTGTGTGTGTGTGTGTGTGTTATGAGTCTGTTTAGAGAACATCTGTCTAGAAATGATTCTTCTCTTTCTATTGCTGCATGTGTTTATCTCTGTGAGTGTGACTTTGAGTATTTGATACAGCTCTTGCTGCAAATCTCCTGGGGTGTTCAAATTTGAGTGCACCAGAGTTTAAGCCCTAATCTAGTAAGCGGTGTGAATACGGATGAGAGAGTGCAGTGTAATCCCTTATCTCTAATCCAGGCCTGTGGATTTGAGAATGAACTATATCCACCCAACTCAGGCATGCCACTCTTATTAGACCTCATACACACACGCATACTCAAAAACACACCCTTTCTGTGGTCTATAGGTTTAATTTTTGCCCTGTTTTACAGCCAGACAGCAGACATTTTGGCTCCAATACATAGTGTTCACATTAACCCATCAGAGATTGCATGAGAGCTTGATTACAATGGTATATTGTTAGTTTAACTAAAATGTGTAACATACATTTTCTCCTGTGTTTGTGTTTGTGTGTGTATGTGCACGTAGCTCTGTACATATGGAGGAATCATCCGTGATGCAGGGAGCTCAAGGTGTTATGGTGCAGAATTGGCCCACCGTGTCCAGTGCCGCTGGTAAGAAACAATCTTGTCTTTACACCTTGTACTTAGTGTGAATCTGACTCTGTGTGGCTCGAACAGCAGAAAATATGCCTATTATTGTTACTCCTTCATTATACCCCTAGAATCTCTTCCCTCCGCCCCTCTCTATTTTAAACCCTAAATATGCCCCCAAATATGCACCCAGAACACTTTAATTTCATTTCAGTTTAATGAAATGAACTCAGTTTAATGCACTACCCTTTAAAAGAAAATCTTTTAATGTAAATTCCCTGCCAAGATATGCAACTCGGAAGGTCGCGGGTCAAAAGTATTGGGACACTGTGACGAGGTGAATGGTTTTTGGGGAATAACCCCTGATCTACTCGGGCTGAAAATACAAATGAGGGCTCATTGGAAAGGTTTCCTTGAGAACAATCAAACTGTGGAGTTTGAAGTGTGGAATTCCATGTAAAACTATAAGTTCGGTTGTCATAAAAAATCCACACGTGACCTAATCTGCTACTCCTGATATATATAAATGGGTTTTCCAATGGGTTTTCCATCCACCTCCTTAACACAAACTTAAAAAATGTGCCAAACAATAGAAATAAAAAAGCACAAACACTGCAAATTTAGTTTTAATGCAGGGATGAATTGGAAATGTTGGTGTGTCAGTAAATGCAAACAATTGTGATGGAAACAGGCGTTTATAATGAGTGATAATGTAGCAGGAATCAACCATATGTATTTCTGCTCTATCTGGCAACAGCAAACATGTAAAATATCATAAGAATAATTGACGGAAACAATGATCCATTCACACTTTTTGATTAACTTTTGGAAATTTGTGTAAAAATCTGTTTATGTTATTGTAAAAAAATTGCCGCCATGCTAATGTGGTCTTACATATAAAATACATTTCACTTAGCTAGGGACTTTAAATTTACAGATTGATTTGTTTACATTTTTTTTCTTGATTGAATGGGATGTATGCCATCATTCTATGAACATTCAGCACATTTCTGTGTGTGGACAGGTGAACTAAGGAGGAACACTTTTTATTGCATTTGCTTCATATCATCATTAAATATTTGTTTTTCATTCTGCTTTTTCATTATGGGCCAAAAAAAATTACCCAATTAAGATGTTTACAACATAGCATGAACACACATGCATGCGCTCGATGTCATTTGAACCAATTAACCCTTAATATTACATTCCATTTGTCTTTATATTTCTCTCTCTTACACATGCCCTCTGCTTTTTGTCCCTCTTTATCTTCAGGAGGGGGTGTTATCTTTCTCTCCTGTAGTGCAAGTCCTGATTATTAATGACACAGTAAAAGTAACTTAATCCTTACTGACAGCAAATAGGACATATACGGCATTTAGCCGATGATTTTATCCAAAGCAACTTCCATCCCCTAACTACAGGGGACAGTCTCTTTGCAGCAAATTGGTGTTAAGGATCTTGCTCAGGAAACAAGTGGTGGTATGGTGAAGGTAGGATTCAAACCCATGACCTCTTGGTCCAGAGGCAAGTATCCAACCCATTAGGCCACCCTAAAGCTATAAGAATTCAATTTAAAATTGGTGCATTTCATGCACATTGAGTAGCAGAGACATTTGTGGATAGAGATAATTTAAATATGAAACAGATTTAAATCTAATTGCCCAAACCAAGGGAGGTAGTCTGAGGTGCAATTTAGATGAATTGTTACACAATTGGTTAATTCTTCATTTTCTAAGCCATATCTGACGCCCAAAGCCTCACATTAAAACATACCTAAAGATCTGACTTTGTGAGCAATGTTAACCACTACCCAAGCCACTTATTAATTTGTTAACCTCATGTATGAAGTTTACAGTTTCAAAAGAACAATGTCATAATTTTTAAGGTGGCATTCATTTCTTGCACAGCTCTGGGAAAAGCAAGGTTGTTGTGTTATGAGCAGATTTGAATATTACATGCCATTTAGAGGTTTCAATCACATTTCAGTCTCAGAGAATAATGTTACTATTATGTGTAAAAGCATTTGTTGAAAACAATAATATTAAAAACCCTTTAATATCAAAGAAAATAAGTGAACCTTTCGTTTCACTGTGCTAGACTGGACACCAGTTTATTTTCAACTGGACACCAGTTTGTTTTATACAGCTTTCATCTAATGGTTCTTTAGGTCATTGCAGAAACAAGGTCATTTGCTGGGTGGATGTTTACATAATTGGTATCTTTAATTAGTGATTAGCAGAGCAGAAGAATAGTCAGTGTGCATGTCACAATCATCTGGATGGAGTGGAGGTATGATCGAGAAGAGAAAGAAGAAAAAAAGAAGAATGAAGGAATGAAGACAGACAAAAGTTATATTACATAAGTTAGTCAGATCAAGACAAGGTCATCATTTATATAACTGTTGAGTGAGAAGAAGGTGGGGAAAGAAAAACAGCTAGGGAGTGAGTTGGAGAGATGTAGAGTAAGAGGGGAGGGGGGGAAATGCAGTGCAATTACTTGGGTGATGAAAGAGCAATTTGTTCTAATTAAGTCTGGGCTGATGACTGAGAGAGCAAAGAGTCTGCCTATGAAAGAAGCAAGCCCTCTTCAGTTATGAGTCTGTCTATTGCCAGCCCCCCCCACCATCACGCTCACCCCTTTCTCCTCTGCATGCGTATTGATTACCTGTCTAGTCTGAGAAGTTACAGCATAGGTCCTCTAGTGTGGAATGGGATGAAGTAGGCTAGGGTGAATCAGGCTGATCATCATCTGATGTGTTGCCTACAAAGTAAATGGGGCAGCATGTTAGGTGTAATTAACAGTAGACAATGGTTTGCAGTTTGTCATTACTGTAAGAAAGGAGGGAGCTTTAGGGTAGGAAAAGTTCTTCCAGATGTTTCACTAAAAGTCTTATGCATTCTGTCTAATTCACAGTGCATTGTGGCTTCCAAAGCATGTCTTCTGTTTGTGTGAGTACTCCTGTTGACACAGATGGAGATAGCAGACTTAGACTCCCAGAATCATATTAATTAAAAAATATATTTTTTCTGGTCTCTACTGTTTTTTAACATGGTTAAGCTTAGAAAACATGTAAGGCAACTTTAAACTTTAGATGAACAGGAGGCATTTTCAAAAAGCAGTTAACAGATTCTTGTATTATGAATTATGCCAGTTACATTCAGCATATTAGTCAACTGCTCACTTGTATGTGGTTTATAAATGGAATTATCAGAATCTACAGTAACTGAAATGGATGCATTGCTATGTATCATGGTTAAATGATGCAGTGCATTTCACATACAGTGAGAGTGATAGAGAGAGACAATGAAAGCAGAGGAGAGATGAGGAGAGGTAAAGAAACGAGGAGGAAAGGAAGGGGGCCTGTGACTGCCACTGCCACTGTTGCTAGGGGAGAATAGTAAGAGAGGGAGTGTGAGAGGCAGAGAATGTGTGTGTGTGTGTGTGTGTGAGAGAGAGAGAGAGAGAGAGAGAAGAGAGCATAGGCTTGCAGCATTATTCTCCATCAGTGTCTCTGCCATAGCCACTGGAAGAGGTAGTTTCCATGGCAACCATTCATTCTCCAGAACAGAACGCTGGTGAGGGTGGGGGTGGTGGTCTGCTGTGTTGCTGTAAAAATCTAAAAACAGGCGTGGCAGGTGAAAGTTGCGGGGAAAGGGAAGGACAGATTAGAGTGTATAAAACAAAACCCAAACAAATATATATAACAACCAGAAAAAAGTAAATAAAATGTTTAAATATGGCCAACTGAGGTGGGAAGAAGGGACTGAGAGTGTGGCCTACATAGTGTGTTGCTGCAGAGGTATAGGCTGTTTTTGAATACATAAGCACACAAATACAACACCTGCTGAGATGACAAAGGAGAGAGAAAGAAAAACAGAGAGAGAAACAGAAAGATAGAGATTGATATTAGCAGGAGTACATGGGCATGTCCTCACACACACACACACACACACAAACACACAAATCCATCACAAAATGCAACCACTAAAAGCAAGGGAAGCAAATGCCCCTGGTCAAATTATATGTTTTGTTATTGTCTCTACATGAAGATCAGTGCACTTCCGCTATAGACAAAAGAGATAGATTAAATATATCATGAGTAATTGTGTACCTATGTTCTATTATAGAATAGTGTATTATTAAGGTACACCTCTTTAGACTAGTGTCTCAAAGAATGCTTAAACCGGCAGACAATGTAGCTCAGACAATGTCATTTTTTAAACAAATTAGTATATGTTCTCATTAGACAGACATACATTGTCCATTCACTCCACCCTCTCACGCTTTCTATCTCAAATACACACACACACACACACACACACACACACACACACACACACACACTGGTTTCTTGGCTGGGTTTAGAGAAAGCCTGTCCTTGCCATCTGCCACGTTTGATCAGGATTACTGAAGCCAGGTGTGCCATATCCTAGCAGTGACTCACAAATGTGTACTCACACACACACACACACGCACACACACACACACACACACAAACACACAAAATGCTACATGCAATGCCTACACTCAACCCAGTAATCAGCCATATAAATATATTAATGCAAATTAATAATGTGGGCCCACACACACATACACACACACACACACACACACACACACACACAGAGGCACAGTCAAATTCTTTCTTAGCAAACAGCTTAATTAATACTAATAGCTTAAGCTCACACTACATTTGTATTATCTGTCCTGACTAGTGTGTGGAATACATGGAACACATCATGTGCTTAAGCACCAAAGGAAGGACTTTCTAGCATTCCTTCATATTCAAATTCAGGAAACCACAATTTGCATGTATTTTGATCCTTTTCTACATGGGTGCAAAATGCACACATACACTTGCTTGTATTTGAAGTGGATTATTAAAATAAGGATACAGTTGTGAGAAAACACCATCTCTGAAAATCTTAATTTGTGTGTTATTTCGTATTATTAGGAATTTCAAAGAATTTCTATTCACCTGTTTAGGATGAAATGTTCTACTGATTTGAAGGGCAACTGCTTTTTTAAAGTGGTATAAAATAAAATAAATACCTGAATGAAATAAACAAATTGCTAAATAAGTTGGGGTCCACCTGCCAGCAGTGGCATGGAGAGTGGGGACTAACAGAGAGCAATATGATCAAATATGTAGATGTTGCACTTGCACGCAAGCACACACAGCACACAAACAGCATTGCTTTTTTGTTCCTCCTCAAAAGGGAGTGGCTCTTAACAATTCAGCAGCTCAGCTCTGTGCCAGATTTCACACTTCCAGGATTGTACAGCTAGCAATGCAGTGCACATTTCACTTTCCCTGCCCTTCATCTCTCCAATTCATCCTCACACAGCACATTATGTAATTCTGCACCACAGAATTGGAGACAGAGCAACAGATGCGGACATTTTCTTGAGAGAAAATACTACAGAAGGTCCACAAGGTAAAACGGATAGAAAAGACCATACATAGAGAGGTAGAGAAAAGTAAGAGTGTGGAGAAAATATGCAGGCAGTGCATGGCATCTGACACAATGAAAATGAGGCAGGCTTTCCACTTGCCTTAACTGTCTGTTCATTACTGTCATATCACTTATCACTTATCACAGTAATGGCATGCAATGCATATGTAATATCATCATCAAGAAATAAGCTCATTGATCTATATTTATGCACAATTTATATTTACCATTTAACAATGTACCTTTGCTCACAGAAACTAGCAAAGGTAAAACATTTTTGTGGAATAAAAAAAGATATTGTTAATCATTTCTGTTTTTATCACAATGAGACTAAATTAAATCTTAAATCTTTTTTTGGTGAAACTAAAAGATCATGAATTAGAATTTAAATCATAGGACATTCATAGTTTATAGATAAAAGGAAGGCGAGGCAGCAGTGGGAGCAAACAAGTGGGGGAAAGAAGTCTTGGTTTTGTTTACAAGTGTAACTAAACAATATGTGACTGGTTAAGTTCAGACAATAAAGATTGTGTTTACAAAGATGCCTTATGTACATCTGTAACAGTCACCCTCCGTCAGGTCTGAGGCCTCCAAGGTTCCTAAACAATCGCCACAGAAGTGGAAGAACACAGTTTCACTCCTATAGGCAATGTCAACGTGCATAACACGGCAATTTGAAGATTGGCAAAAGCAAGGCCAAGCACAACAGCATACTCAAGGATAATAATGTCCTTAAGAAATATAGCTTATATTAAGAGTTCATGTTAGAAACATTTTATTACTGAAGATAATTTATAACCCTTAATTTGAGTGACATGCAGTAAAAGAGGCAAACATCAGTGTGTATCCAGCCCTGAATATGTCTATTTGAATGTGTTTTTTGGATCACAGTTTTTTAGACATCTGTCCTGCTCCATGTTTTTGTGTAATCAACCACACAACAATATAACTGCTCATAATCTGCATTAATCCTGATTTCACTTGAGCTCTCTCTATCTTTCAGCACACGCACACACGTCAAATACACATGGGTGCACAAAGGTGCTGATGGTGCCATTTTGCAATGTGCAATGTGTAGCAACAGAATAAATCTGATTAGGAACCAAGAGAGTTTCCATGTTTCCATGTATGGGGCTGTCAATTGTATGGTCTACAGGACACATTATTCCTTTGTCAGATTTACTGCCATTATTTCAGCAGGCATCTATCAAGAATTTAACATTAACTTCTGACTTTTTGGTAGCGAAATTTTCTATGTGTAGATTTACTTCTACAGCAGAATCAGTTAGACCAGTTAGTTCCATTCCTTATCACACATTCCACATTCTGTTTCAATGATCACATTCTGTTTCAATGATACAGCATTCTTTCTGGATTTCCCTTTCAAAATGGTCATCTGTCAGACTATGCAGAAATGCAACTCCAGTCAGTTTTAGTACACAGTGGCTGTAGTTACTATTCACAGTCACAGTATGATGAGAGAGAGAGAGAGAGAGAGAGAGAGAGAAAGAGAGAGAGAGAGAGAGAGAGAGAGAGAGAGAGAGAGAGAGAG
>JBBPDB010000128.1:3412065-3423036 GCA_037974465.1 Brachypetersius altus
TAAAAGGTAAAACAATGGTGGTTGGATAATCTGGTGGGTGTTTATGAGCTATCAGAACATACTACATGTAGTTCATGCACAGTATAATAGTATAATTATGATATAAACAAGTCGCACATCGCACTGTAGAGCTAGCAGGAAGTAGGCAACGCCCCCAGTAGGACTTTTTGATAGCGCAGCAAAAACCGGTAGATGTCGCTATAAAAACATGCTGCGGTAGGAAAATCTGAAGAGGAAGGACAATCGGACAGAACACCGGCTGCACGATCGGTAGCGCACATGCGCAGCCGCAATCTTGCTGCTCAAACAGCAACCGCTTCACCACAAGCTTCTGATTATCCCGTAGCAAGCGAGCGATAGTAGCCAGTTGGAAAATATGATCATGTTCATTCATTATCTAGCTCGTAATCAAACTAAACGTGTCTTGTCAGTTCTTTCACATCAGTCTAGCAAGTGAATTAGCAGCGAACAGTAATGCTATCAGGAGCGAGCTGTTATAAAACACCCGGCAATATAACTGTAAATGTGCCCTGTAGTTTTACATTCATCCCAAAAACGCGTCTTACCTTTGGTTAAAGAACACCAAGCGTAAATGATCGCAAATAGTTGTTTTTAATCGCAGTCGCTGATTACTTGCCCTGCATCCACAGAAGTTTGCCTCCTGAATGCGCGCGCTCAAATCAAAGGAGGAGATCACTAATGTCCTCAATATTGTAACATATATGTAACATATGCTCCTGTACAGCATCACTGTTTGTGTTAACATGATCATGACCAATAAGTTGTGGGTTTTGAAAGTGGAGTAGACACTGCCCTCAAAAGGAAATGGCTTCGTTCCTGCATAACTTCCATGTTTTAGCCTATAATGTTTGAATAGCTGTGCTCACTTCTTACAGATAAAATCACAATACTTACACTTCAAAAACATCTCGTATAGTGACAATGAAACAAAAAGACTATTTTTTGTTAAGCTACCCTCCAAGAACATGCGCTGCGTATTTGATTTTTTTAGCAAATGTTAAGACCAAATATAACTTCTCGCATTAGCCAGAGTTTGTTTTGCCCATGTTTACATACACATTAATATTTACATTTAGTAGACACACAAGAACAGGCGTTTCAAAATAAAATGGGATAACAAGCGTTAATAGAACTCAACAAATTTGCGGTACAGCAGTCGACGCCGCTTACCTCTCTCTTCCTCCGTCTGGGGACGGAGATTTGCTAATTGCTATAGCTAACATTTGCCAGACTGGCAAAAGTAAATATGGTAACATTACCATATTCCATATTACATTTTCATATAAATTTCGAGTTTTTAAAAAATAACTCGACTTTTTAAATAGCACAGTCAAATCTATGTACAAATTAGTAGGATGAACATAGGTTCTAAATCGTATTCCCCATTTACATAAATCAGAATACATTATTATTGTTACTGTTATTATTATTGTTGTGATTTTTTATATTACATCAATTTTGTTTTGCGTATGGGTGATAATTAAACAAAAAATTAATATGTACTACGATGTGGTTTATAATATCTAGCATCTCAGAGGTTCAAGTGGCTTTACCTAGTTATCTGACAGTGCATTTGTTCCTTGGAGAGACAGTGTCTTAAATTTACGTACAGATTTAAATATTTTAACTGCAGCAGGTTTTGGACTCTGCGTGCCGCTGTTGATCTAGGATTTCCTTTTCTTTCTGAAATCCACGTATGCTGGCCACTCCTGTGTCTCTGTAGACCAGACGCTTCCCCTTTGTATGAAGAAGAGCGATGGTGAGGAGAAGGGGAAATTTGCTGGCTCTTTAAAAGACAAAATTGGATTGATTGTCATAGAAGAATAGGGATGGATGTCGGACTGAATGCCATGCAAAGTTATCTGAGCCGGAATGATTATTTTGTTTTAAAAGAGCACAGCGCACCGAACGGGACTAAGTGCGCAGAAATGGTCATACAAAAAAAGCCTTAGACAGAGAAGGGCATCCCTTTTTATCTTTAAAGCTGACCGCTATAGATCGAGGAAATCCTCAGCGAGCAGGTGTGTGTAACACCGCGCTGGTGGTGTAGATGTTACTGTGCTAGATGTGAATGACAACGTTCCCGTTTTTAATCAGACAGAACACAAAGCTTCGGTGGTAGAGAGGCTCCAAAAGGTACATACATAACTGCCGTGAATGCAACAAACGCTGACAGCGGATCAGCTTTTGTTTTTTCGAAACTTAAAGGAAATGTTGCTGAATTGTTCAGTATTGATGAGAAATCGAGGATCATACTTTGTTTAGGCCATGCTGCTTATGAAAACGATAAAAGTTATGAAATCAGGGTCGAGGCTAAAGATCAAGGAGGATTAACTGACTCCAGTAAGATTATAATCGAGGTCATTGGCGTTAATGATAACCCACCGCTCATTACTGTGATGTCTTTCAGCAGTGTCATACCAGAGGATGTTCCTCCCCAGGCACGACGGTCGCAATTATCAAAATGAAAGATTATGATTCGAATGGTAACGGGCGAGTGGCTTGTTCAACAAATAAAGGGATGCATTTTCCGATACGGTCCTCTCTATCAAACTATTATAACTTAATAACTGACGCTTATTTTGACCTCGAAACGGTGGCAGAATATAAAATTACACTTATAGCTGATTCTTGTTCACCGAATCTATCAAGCTCTACCGCTTTACACCTCGCCCTCTCTGACGTTAATGATGATGCGCCCTTATTTGAAAAGCAATCATACACGGTCTCCGAAAATAACTCTCCCGGTTTATCTCTGTTTACTGTAAGTACTAAAGACTCGGACTGGCGTCAGAACGAACGAGTCTCTTTTTTTAGTGGAACAACAAAACGGAGGAACGCCGTTGTCCTCTTGAGTAACCGGTGTGTTACAAGCGATGCGCTCATTTGACTACGAACGGATAAAAGGACTCACGTTTAGCATTAAAGCGCAAGACAGCGGTTCTCCTCCTTTAAGTAGCAATTCCACAATAAATATTTTAATTCAAGATGAAAACGACAATGTGCCTCAGATTCTGTACCCAGTACAGACTAATGATGTGGCTGTTGATGTGGACTCTGGACAGAATGCCTGGCTCTCATATAAACTGCAGAAAGCCACAGACAGGGCGCTGTTTGAAATTGGCTTACAAAATGGAGAAATAAGGACTGTGCGCCAAGTCACCGATAAAGATGCTGTGAAACACATGCTCACTGTAGTGAAGGACAACGGGCAGCCCTCTCGTTCAGCCACGGTCAATTTTAACGTGGCAGTGGCGGACAGTTTCTCTGGCGTGCTTTCGGAGTTCACTGACTTTTTGCAGGGCAAGGATCATGACAACCTGACGTTTTATCTGGTCTTGTCCTTGGCTGCAGTTTCGTTTCTTTTCTTTTGATACTCATTATATCGGTTAAAATCCACAGATGGAGGCAATCTCGTTGTATTATCAGTCTAATCTTCCAGTCCTTCCCTGCCATCCTTCGCGTTACGCAGACGTAGGAGGCACAGAGACTTTGCAGCACTTGTATAATTACGACTTAGTAGAACGACTCCAGAAGTGACTGTAAATTTCCCCGATATTGTAATCAAAGCATATTGGTGGTGGATCCCAGTTCCTCAGGAACGCTGCGGCTAAGCAGCCAGAAAAATGTTCTGGAACAGCCTGATTCGCCTGTCGAGGTTAGTAAATTGTATTTGTATTATTATTACTATTGTCGTCATCATTATTGTTATTATTGCTGTTGTTGCTGTTATTGTTATTATTAATGTACTGCCTGACACATTACTGACTTATCCTCCGCGCACAGACATATTTATATTTTAGACATGATTTTGTTTGTGTTTACACTGTTTCTTCTTGGAACTTCTGATTTGTGGTATATTGTTCCACCTGCTATTGGACTCTGTGTGCCGCTGTTGGTCAACGAAATTATTTTTGAACGCGCTCAGCAGACCCCTCCTTGTTACAGCACAGTGCAGTGACAGAAACGACCATTGGTCACGGCAGTTCTTGGATTTTCTCGTGCTGACTGAAACAGCAGGGAGTCGATCTATTTTCTTTCCCTTTGTTCAGACTTATTTACTTGACGTTACTTCCTATTTGCTGTTTGGAATATCTTTCATTCACTTGGTAGACTACGCAACGATCTTTTGGTTACGCTACGCAATGCGGTGGCAAGTAATATTATTTTTTTCGCGTGTTGCTCTTGATATGATTGAATGTCAGATCCGATACTCCATTCCGGAGGAGATGAAAAAAGGCTCGGTGATTGGTAATGTAGCGCAAGATCTTGGTCTGGACTTGAGGAGACTGCGGACAGGGCGAGCTCGCATCGTGAGCGAAGAGAGTATTCAGTACGTAGATCTAAAAGCAGACAAAGGGATTCTGGTAGTGAACGAAAGAGTAGACCGAGAGCAGCTATGTGGAGAGAACACACACTGTAGCATCAGTTTCGAGATCATTCTGGAGAATCCGATGGAACTGCATCAGGTTACCGTGGAAATTACTGATATTAATGACAATTCTCCAATGTTTCGAAAGAATCACCTGAGCCTCGAAATTAGCGAGTCGGCCACGCTTGGTTCTCGCTTTGTTTTAGCAACTGCAGAGGATCCAGACGTTGGCATAAACACCCTGCAAAATTACTTGTTGACTAAAAACGACAATTTTGTTTTAAAGCAGCATTCTAATCCCGATGGCAGTAAATATGCCGAAATGGTGCTACAGAAAGCTTTAGACCGAGAGGAGGATCCTCAGCTCTCGTTAAAGCTGATCGCTGTTGATGGTGGAAATCCACAGAGGTCTGGCTCTGTTAATATAGATATTACCATCTTAGATGTAAATGATAATGCACCTGTGTTTAACCAGACTGTGTACAAAGCAATTGTTATGGAAAACGCACCACGTGGCACTTTTATCATGACAGTGAATGCAACCGATGCAGACAGTGGGTCCAATGGTGAAATATCGTATGCGTTTTCCAATCTCAAAGAACATTTATCTGAAATTTTCCACATCGATGAGAACTCTGGTGTTATATCTGTAGGAGGAAATATTGATTTCGAAAAGGATAAGCGATACGAAATCAGAGTTGAAGTGAAAGATCAAGGCGGACTGGAAGATACCTGTAAGGTTATAATAGAGGTGTTTGATGAAAATGATAATGCACCTGTCATTAATATCATGTCTTTTTCGAGTCCTCTATCTGAAGACTCCCCTCTAGGTACAACAATAGCAATAATTCATGTTAAAGACGCGGACACTGGAAGTAATGGGCAAATCAAATGTACGATAGACGGAAGACTCCCTTTCAAAGTTAAATCGTCTCTGGCGAATTATTATACATTAGTTACAGAGGCATTGCTTGATCGAGAGACAAAGGTGGAATACAATATTTCTGTAACAGCGATAGACTGTGGCTCGCCACCTCTTTCCACCTCCAAAACGTTGCAGCTAAGAGTTTCTGACGTGAACGACAACCCCCCAGTGTTTGATCGGAATGCTTATTATACTACAGTACTGGAAAATAACTCACCGGGTACATCTATATTCACGGTTACAGCACACGACGCAGATTCAAATCAGAATGCAAGAATTGTTTATTTTCTGCAGGAGACGCAAATTGGCGAGGATTCAGTGTCCTCTTATGTGTCCATTAACTCTGAAACCGGTGTAATACAAGCAGTTAGACCATTTGATTATGAGCAGATCAAACAGATCAGTTTTACAGTAAAGGCGCAAGATGGTGGGCCCACTCCACTCAGTAGCAATGCAACAGTATGCATTTTAATTCAGGACCAAAACGACAACGCGCCACAGGTTCTGTACCCAGTACAAACAGGAGGCTCTGTGGTGGCTGAGATTGTGCCTCGTTCAGCAGATGTGGGCTATCTTGTGACTAAAGTAGTGGCTGTTGATGTGGACTCTGGACAGAATGCCTGGCTCTCATACAAACTGCAGAAAGCCACAGACAGGGCATTGTTTGAAGTGGGCTCACAGAACGGAGAAATAAGGACTGTGCGCCAAGTCATCGATAAAGATCCTGTGAAACAGAAGCTCACCGTTGTAGTGGAGGACAACGGGCAGCCCTCTTGTTCAGCAACAGTCAATCTTAACGTGGCGGTGACGGACAGTTTCCCTGAAGTGCTCTCAGAGTTCACTGACTTTACGCACGACAAGGATTACAACGAAAATCTTACATTTTATTTGGTCTTGGCCTTGGTTGTAGTTTCAGTTCTATTCATAGTGTCCACCATAGCAATACTGTCAGTGAAATGCTATCGATGGAGGCATGAGCGGATGTTTTACAAATCGGGCACGAATCTGCCAGTTATTCCATATTATCCACCCCTTTACGCTGAAGTAGGGGGCACAGGAACTTTGCAACATGTGTACAATTATGAGATGTGTAGAACCACTGACTCCAGAAAGAATGATCTGAAATACGCCAGACCGTCCAGCGAAAGCATTATTAGTTTGGAAACCTGTGGACGACAAACACTCCCGCATACGCAGAGAGAGAAACTGGCTAATGATGGCTCTAATGATCAGGTGAGGTAACCCTTTCCTGTTTGTTTGATTGATTGACTGATTCAGTCTGGAGTCTTATGCTATAAAATCACTTGAAAATGTTAAATGTTTGTCTTTTGTGTTTTATTTTTTGTGAACAAGTGATTGGTTGATGGACTTTCGCTGACCATGGTGCGAACTGAAAAGTGTATATAACTACTTTCGGGTTTTTTGTCATTGCTTGTACTTATGCCGTTGTACTTATCATGTGTGTTTCTTTATTACATTATAAAATTTATTTATAATAATATTCTTCTATAATTGTATATATTGGTATTCATATACGATGGTTCCGTAGAAAGACATTTAAATTGCTTTTAACTGGTCGTAGTGGTATTTCCATATATTACATATTCTCAACTGTTCTGTTCTATTAAATTCCACAACATCAGTCTTGGAGGGGGACTTGATTAGGCATGTCTTACGTAAAGACATGCCTATTCGATTTTGATTACACTTTATTTGTACTTACAAAGAGGTGTAGTTCATGGTTTCGAGCTCAGTGTGCCGCTGTTGACTTGTGAGTTGCGGGTTACTAGGCGGATTTTTAACAGTTTGCATCGTTAAGACACACTCTCAGAGTAGACAAATAATACAAACTGGATATTGCATTCTTACTTGTTTTATAAACAACGAAACTTGCTGTGTTGATGTTTTTTCTGGCTTCTGCGCTTTACACTGGATCGACCGTTCTGGATTAAATCGTTTTTTCTTTAGTATCACAGAGGAAAACATCGGACAGGACAATGGCCCGGCGATTGCTGGTGTTTGGGTGTCTCCTCTGTCTCGGTTCAGTCAACGGACAGGTCAGCTACTCCATTCCTGAGGAAATGCCCAAAGGATCTTTAGTGGGTAATATCGCGCAGGATTTGGGTTTAGATGTGAAAAGGCTGAAATCAGGTAAAGCTCGTATTTATACGGGAGGCAGCGCTAAATACATCGAGCTGAATAAAGAGAGGCAAGTCCTCCTTATCAGAGAGAGAATAGACAGAGAAGCGCTATGCGGACAAACAACACCCTGCGCTCTTCATTTTCAGATCATTCTGGAAAATCCGATGGAGTTGTTCAGAGTGACATTAGAAATTACTGATGTGAATGACAACGCCCCTGTTTTTGCTGAGAATGTAATGAAAATTGAAATAAGTGAGTCGGCCTTTTCTGGTGCTAAATTTGCTCTGGAGGCTGCTGTGGACAATGACGTTGGCGTAAATGGTCTTCAAAGCTACAGTTTAAAACCAACAGATAATTTCGGCTTAAACACAAACAAATTACCAGATGGTAGTTTGAGAGTAGAACTGGTTTTAGATAAACCTCTTGATCGAGAGAAACAAGATTATATTACATTGCTATTAACAGCTTTTGACGGAGGCGAACCTCAGTTGTCCGGATCAATGAAAATTCTGATTAAAGTGTTAGATGCCAACGACAATGCTCCTGTTTGTAGTCAAACGGAATATAAAATCAGTTTAGAAGAAAATTCTCCAAAGGGCACCGTTTTGACTACAGTTAGCGCATCTGACGCAGATGAAGGGTTGAATAGCGTCGTAGTGTATTCTCTGTCTGTTACTTCTAAAGGGGTGTCTGATCTGTTTGAAATTGGTCAGTCTGACGGCAAAGTAACGATAATAGGAAATGTAGATTATGAAAAAAGTAAACAGTATCAGATAGTAATTGAAGCAATGGATCAGGGTGGTCACAAGGATTCTTGTAAAATCATTATTGATATAACTGATGTAAACGACAATAAACCAGAAATCAGCATAATGTCCAAATCAAGTCAGATTTCTGAAAATGCCAAACCAGGAACAGTTGTGGCAATTATGAACATACAAGACGCGGATAAAAATGAAAATGGAAGAGTGGAATGTAAATTAATGGAAAATATTCCGTTTGTGATTCATTCTTCATCAGATGGATTTTACAGTCTTTTGACGGATGGTGAGTTAGACCGAGAGAGAGAGTCTGGGTATAATATCAGTGTGATCTGTGCTGATCAGGGATCTCCGTCTCTCTCCAGCAGTGTCACTCTATTTTTACAGTTATCCGACGTGAATGACAACACGCCTGTTTTTGAGAGGAGCTCATATGAGGCCTCCATCCCAGAAAATAATGCACCAGGGCTCTCCATGTTTACTGTCAAAGCAAATGATGCAGATTGCAAACAGAATGCGCGAGTTTCATACATACTGGAGGACATGTCGGTTAACGGAGTGCCGGTCTCCTCTTATGTTTCTGTTAGTGCTGATAGTGGTGTCATCCATGCAGTGCGCTCTTTTGATTACGAGCAGATCAAGGAGTTTAGTTTTCGAGTAATATCGCAAGACGGGGGCTCTCCTCCTCTCATCAGCAATGTGAGTGTGAAAATAATTATTCAGGACCAGAACGACAACGCGCCTCAGATTCTGTACCCAGTACAGACTGGTGGCCCTGTGGTGGCTGAAATGGTGCCTCGTTCAGCAGACGTGGGATATCTTGTGACTAAAGTGGTGGCTGTTGATGTGGACTCTGGACAGAATGCCTGGCTCTCATATAAACTGCAGAAAGCCACAGACAGGGCACTGTTTGAAGTGGGCTTACAGAATGGAGAAATAAGGACGGTGCGCCAAGTCATCGATAAAGATCCTGTGAAACAGCAGCTCACTGTTGTAGTGGAGGACAACGGGCAGCCCTCTCGTTCAGCCACAGTCCGTCTTAACGTGGCTGTAGCGGACAGCTTCCCTGAAGTGCTCTCAGAGTTCACCGACTTTACGCACGACAAGGATTACAACCTGACATTTTATTTGGTCTTGGCCTTGACTGTGGTTTCATGTCTCTTCATCGTCTCCATCATAACCATACTGTCAGTCAAATGCTACAGATGGAAACGTGAACGTATGTTTTACAAATCGGGTGTGAATCTACCAGTTATTCCATATTATCCACCCCTTTACGCAGACGCAGATGGCACAGGAACCTTACAACATGTGTACAGTTATGAGGTTTGTGGAACGACTGAGTCCAATAAGAATGATCTGAAATATGCCAGACCTTCCAGTGAGAGCATAATTAGCTTGGACACCAATGGAATACAGACATTGCCGCATGCTCAGAGAGAGAAAACGGGAGGTGATAACTTTTCTGAACAGGTGAGGCCAATCTTTAAATACTTGCTTTGGTTTATTTTCATTTCTTCCCTTGTTTCAAGCGGTTACAGTTCTTCGTCTGCGCAACACCTTGCAGCTAAGCACACATACAAACAAACGCAGAAATATATATAGTTTTTGTGGTTTTCTTGTGCAACATGTGCAGTTTTTGTAGTGAAATATCACTATGAACAATGTATTTCGTCTCTGGTGAATTATTGACACTGTTTATGTCAATGCCCGCTGCAACCAATTAATTGCGGACACTAATGATTTGTACCTGTTTAAATATATATAAATATATATCCGAAGTGTTAATATACACATACATATATTCAATGTATACTTACAAAGATATTTTGTTTTATAATTTTATAGTACCTTTGTACTTTCCCATTTCTGCCGTTACAAATCAAATTTTCCACTTGTCAGGCTATCTTATGCTATTATAGGTCATCTTTTCTCTTTTGCCACGATTAAATGGTTTTATGACGACACGTATAGACGCATAAAGAATAACACGGCAGTATACACAGATCATTTGTATTAAATAATTGCAATGAAAAGGAATTTCACCAATAAATAAAATCGCAATAGTTGTGGTTGCCAGCTGACACAATTACATGGTCTGAGCAGGTATGCTTGTACATATTTTGTGAAATAATATGAAGATGGGGACATGTGTGTGTTCGTCCGAGCGGAATATTTTCCAGCATTTGGTGTTCAACCTGGGATTTGACCCATCTCGCTGTCCATGGTGCTGAACGGATGTATTTTTGGAGAAACATATTGTTTGTATATATAGTATGTATAGTAGCCATGGAAAAATGATAGATCACTTTTGCCTTTATTCTGTTCAATGTGTGTACAGTTTGCGTTCAGGTACAGTCAATATTAACGTGGCAGTTTCGGACAGTTTTCCTGAAATGATCTCAGAGTTCACTGACTTCACGCACGACAAGGACAACCTGACTTTGTATCTGGCCTTGACCCTTTCTGCAGTTTCATTTCTCTTAATCGTGTCCATTATAGCCATACTGTCAGTCAAATGCTACAGATGGAGACGTGAGCGGATGTTTTACAAATCGGGTGCGAATCTGCCAGTTATTCCATATTATCCACCCATTTACGCAGACATAGGAGGTACAGGAACTTTACAGCATGTGTACAATTATGAGATGTGCAGAACGACTGACTCCAGCAACACTCAAAGAAATAACTCATAGAATTTACTTAAAAAAATTTTAGTAACAATTTGCACTCAATTTTTTTGAGTAAAT
>JBBPDB010000128.1:3423136-3437951 GCA_037974465.1 Brachypetersius altus
TATTATCCACCCCTTTACGCAGACGTTGGGGGCACAGGAACTCTACAGCATGTGTACAATTATGAGGTCTGTAGAACAACTGACTCCAGAAAGAGTGATCTGAAGTACATGAGACCGACTCAGAGTGTCATTAGTCTCGAAACAGGTGGAACCCAGACTCTCACTCATTCGCAGAGGGAGAAACTAATAAATTACGATTTTGACGACCAGGTAAGATTTCATTATTATTATTATTATTATTTTAAATTAAATTTAATTTTATTTCATTTCATTTTCTTTTATTATCTATTCTTTTATTATCTTTTCTTTTCTTTTCTTTTCTTTTCTTTTATTATTATTATTATTATTATTATTATTATTAGTAGTAGTAGTAGTAGTAGTAGTAGTAGTAGTAATAGTATTATTTTTAGTAGTAGTAGTTATAGTAGTATATTTCGCGCGTTCGTTTTAAAACCTATTAGTTAGCGTATATGTCTACGATTTGCTTTGTGTATCTGTCCGTGGTGCTGAAATGCAACCTCAGATTTTCCGAGAGCATTTTTTGCATTCATCCCTTCATCAAAATTTAGGCATACCTTTTAGTTTTACTGGGGTGGGTGTTTATTTTGTAGTGCAGGTCCCATATATTTCGATGAAACAGTGATCAAGATACATTCCCTAGTTGCTTTGTTTATTATTAATAACATTTCGAGTTTTAGACGTGATAGACAGAGCTGCGTTGATGTAGCTACGGTAGTACAAATGGTTTAGAATTATGTTATAAATGCAATAGCAATGAATTATTTTAACCTCTTTACTCAAATGAATACATGCAATGATTTGTATGTGTTTCTTCTCTTTTTTGTGGGACCAATAGTTCCCAGACATGCCAGTTTTGCAGTTCTTGTTATTGGACTCACAGTGCCGCTGTTGGTCAGTGTGTTAGAGTCTTAAAGCAGTTCCTCCCCCACTTTTTGGAAATACGAGAGCGATAGAGGAAGAAACAGATAGAGCTTTTTAGACGCACTGCTAAACACTGGGAGCAGGAGATATACTGTGACTGAACAGACCTCACTCATATTTCGCTGCATTCAAGAACACGATCGTCTGTACACTGGATTACTGCTTTGAAGAACTAAGCTTCATTTAAGCATCATTATTCTTGTTTTCATTTTTGCGTCGCTCCTCTAAATGACGAACAGAACAATGGCTCGGCGAGTACTGCTGTTTGTGTGTCTCCTCTCTCTCGGTTCAGTCGACGGGCAGGTCAGTTACTCAATTCCTGAGGAAATGCAGATAGGGTCTTTAGTGGGTAACATCGGACAAGATTTAGGTTTAGATTTAAATAGACTAAAATCAGGTAAAGCTCGTGTATTTAGCGGCGAAACTGCTGAGTACATCGAGTTGAATAAAGAGAGGGGAGTCCTCCTGATCAGAGAGAGAGTAGACCGAGAAGCGCTATGCAGGCAAACAGCGCCTTGTGCGTTACATTTACAAGTAATTTTAGAAAACCCCATAGAGCTCTACCGGATCACTGTTGAGGTTACCGATATTAACGACAACGCTCCTCGTTTTATAAGGACTGAGAAGCGCTTTGAGATAAGTGAGTCTGCCGTTGTTGGCTCTAAATTCGTATTAGAGAAAGCAGTCGATGCAGACATTGGAAAAAATGGACTTCAAGGCTATATACTAACGCCAACTGACAATTTTAATCTGAAAATTGGTAACCAGGCTGACGGGAGCAAAACTGTAGAAATGATTTTACAAAAACCGTTAGATCGAGAAAAACAAGAAAACATGTCATTGTTGTTAACGGCCATAGACGGAGGAGATACAGTGATGTCTGGAACAGTACAGATACACATCGCTGTTCTCGATGTCAACGACAACCCTCCAGTCTTTTCTAAACCTACATACAAAGCTTCTATAGTGGAAAATGCCCCTAAAGGAACATCAGTTCTTTCAGTGATTGCATTTGATCAAGATAAAGGCTCAAATGGGCACGTAAGTTATTCAATTTCTAATAACATGGACAGAATGTCAGAAATGTTTCATATCGACGAAAACGGTGTTGTTACTCTGGTTGGAGGCATTGATTATGAGACTTCTAACCATTATCAAATTGATATAGAAGCAACCGATAATGGTGGACTTTCTGATTCTAGTAAAATAGTATTAGAAGTGATTGATTTGAATGATAATGAACCAATGATCACGGTGATGTCGAAGTCCGACAGTATATTGGAGAATTCACCACCAGACACAGTGATTGCTCTAATAAGTGCTAGTGATCCAGATTCAGGAAGTAATGGTCAAGTCCGCTGTCAAATAAGTGAAGGGACACCGATGACAATTAAGTCAACATCTAATGACTTTTACAGCATCGTCACTGAAAGTGCTTTAGACCGAGAGACAGAATTTGAGTATAATATCAGTGTGATCTGTGCTGATGAGGGATCTCCGTCTCTCTCCAGCAGCGTTGCATTCACCTTACAGATATCAGACGTGAATGATAACGGGCCTGTTTTTGAGAGGAGCTCGTATGAAGGCGCCGTTCCAGAAAATAACACACCAGGTCTCTCCATTTTCACAGTCAAAGCGAGAGATGCAGACTGGAACCAGAACGCGCGAGTTTCCTACATCCTGGAGGACTCCTTGGTTAACGGAGTTCCGGTCTCCTCGTATGTATCTGTCAGTGCTGATAGTGGTGTCATCCATGCAGTGCGCTCCTATGACTACGAGCAGATCAAGTACTTTGATTTTCGAGTAATAGCGCAAGATGGAGGCTCACCTACTCTCAACAGCAACGTGAGCGTAAAAATAATCATTCAGGACCAGAACGACAATGCGCCTCAGGTTCTGTACCCATTACAGACTGGTGGCTCTGGGGTGGCTGAAATGGTGCCTCGTTCAACAGATGTGGGCTATCTTGTGACTAAAGTGGTGGCTGTTGACGTGGACTCTGGGCAGAATGCGTGGCTCTCATATAAACTGCAGAAATCCACAGACAGGGCGCTATTTGAAGTGGGCTCACAGAATGGAGAAGTAAGAACTCTCCGCCAAGTCACCGATAAAGATGCTGTGAAGCAGAAGCTCACTGTTGTAGTGGAGGACAACGGGCAGCCATCTCGTTCAGCCACAGTCAATATTAACGTGGCAGTAACGGACAGTTTCCCTGATGTGCTCTCGGAGTTCACTGAGTTTAAATACGACAAGGATTACAACGACAACCTGACATTTTATCTGGTCATGGCCTTGGCTGTAGTTACATTTCTCTTCATTGTGTCAATCCTAGCCATACTGTCAGTCAAATGCTACAGATGGAGGCGTGAGAGGATGTTTTACAAATCGGGCGCGAATCTGCCAGTTATCCCATATTATCCACCCCTTTACGCAGACGTAGGGAGCACAGGAACTTTACAGCATGTGTACAATTATGAGGTCTGTAGAACCAGCGACTCCAGAAAGAGTGATCTGAAATATGCCAGACCTTCCAGTGAGAGCATCATTAGATTGGACACCGGTGGAACACAGACACTCACGCATTCAGTGAGGGATAAAACCGTCCATGACTCAGAAAATCAGGTGAGATCTTATGTTTAATTTGCGAGTATTATTCAGACAGGATTTACTGATTTATGAAAAACATTTAACCATGTCATACACAGAGGCGATCCTAGGGTCTGTTGGGGCCCCAAGCAAAAATTCACTGCCCCCCCCCCCCCTCTAACCTGTTTTTGTCATAATTTTAATAAATAATCTGACATTAAATTGACAATAAATTCTCTGATAAAGTTCAAAGGAATGAACGTCCAAAACGTAATTGCCACTACGATAGTTTAAAGTGTCAGCTCTCGTTCACCAACTAGTGACTTGGGGGCCCCAAGCAGCTGCCTGCCCTGCCTGCTGACAAGATACGCCTCTGGTCATACAGTGGGATTTGGTTGTCGTTTGAGGTTGAGATGCAAATTACTATTGGCATATGTATTTCTAATGGCAGAGTTGCTTTACACATACATATAAATACATATGTATATATCATACATACACGTATGTTTTTTGCTGTTATAATTCTTTACGACTCTGTGTGACGCTGTTGGTCAGAGATTGAAGCTAAATCACTCCCCTCCGCACCGTGACATCATACTGTCTGCACGTCCTCGTTCTTCATTCAAGGCAGAATTTTGAAACAGAAAACATGTTCAGTGGTCGACAACCACTGAAACACTTACGATCTCGGTATTGAAAATATCGGTAAAGCCACTCTGCTTTTTAAATGAATGTTCTTTTTTCTTTCTGCGTGGAAGGAAGGAGATTAACTGTTTATAGGGCATCGAAATCGCTAATACAGATGACCCGTTTGGCCTTGCTTTTCTTTGTCCTGGCCGTTGCGCACGGTCAGATCCGTTATTCTATTCCCGAAGAGATGAATAAGGGCTCTGTTGTGGGGAATATCGTTCAGGATCTCGGTCTGGATGTAAAAAGATTGAAATCTGGTCGAGCCCGGATCTTTACGGAGGACAGTCGTGAGTACATCGGTCTAAATGTGGATAAAGGCACTCTGGTAGTGAAAGAGAGGATAGACAGAGAGGAGCTGTGTATCCAGGTCACTCCATGCTCCTTGTACTTTCAGATCATTCTAGAAAACCCAATGGAGCTACATCGTGTTGATGTCGAAATAATAGACATCAATGATAATGCTCCAGTTTTTACAAGAAATGAAATTAGTTTTCAAATTAGTGAGTTTGCTGCCCTTGGTGCAAAATTCTCTTTAGATATCGCGCACGATCCAGACGTGGGTTTGAATGCACTCCAGAGATACACCCTTCAACCATCCGATCATTTTTCACTAAAAGATGTCTCTCGTAGCGATGGAACAAAATACGTAGAAATGGTTTTGCACACTTCTTTGGACAGGGAAAGGCAAGAAGAGCATAAATTAAAACTGACTGCTTTTGATGGAGGCACTCCTCAAAAATCTGGGACCGTCAAAATCAATATCATTGTTATTGATGTCAATGACAACGCTCCTGTATTCAGTCAACCTGTATATCGAGTTAGTATTTCAGAAAATTCACCAATAGGCGCCAGGTTGGTGACCGTAAGTGCTACCGACAAAGACAAAGGCGCATATGGCGATGTCACCTATTCATTTTCACAGAGCACCGGGAAAGACATTGACTTGTTCATAATTGATCCAAAAACCGGAGACATTAGAGTAAATAGTAAATTAGACTTTGAAAAAGTCAAACAATACGAGCTGAATGTCGAAGCAATGGATCAGGGCGGGCTAACTGAAACAACTAAAGTGCACGTTGAAATCAGTGATGTTAATGATAACGCTCCTGTTATAAGTGTCATTTCATTTTCCAACCCCATCTCAGAGGATTCTGCCCCGGAGACTGTTATAGCGATGCTGAATATTAAAGACATAGACTCTGGTATAAATGGACAGATAAAATGTTCAGTCAGTTCAGATTCGCCGTTTCGCATCAAATCATCTTCCTCTAATTTCTATACTTTAGTTATCGGTCAGATTTTAGATCGTGAAAAATGTTCGGATTATAAAATAACAATATCAGCAACTGATGAAGGTTCTCCATCATTTTCTACTAATAAAACATTGCATCTGGAAATATCTGATGTGAACGACAACGCGCCTGTTTTCCAGCATCAGTCATACACCGCTTATGTGATGGAGAACAACACTCCTGGAGTTTCCATATTTGCAGTGACAGCGAGCGATAAAGACTCTGGTAACAACGCGCGTGTTTCTTATTTTCTTGAGGATGTTCTCGTTAATGGAGTCTCAGCCTCGACTTATATTTCTATTAATGCAGAGAGCGGAGGGATTCATGCTGTTCGCTCTTTTGATTACGAGCAAACAAAACAGTTTGAAATTCGCGTAAAAGCGCAGGACGGCGGAAACCCACCCCTCAGCAGCAACGTCAGTGTGAAAATTATCATTCAGGACCAAAACGACAACGCGCCTCAGGTTCTGTACCCAATACAAACTGGTAGCTCTGTTGTGGCTGAAATTGTGCCACGATCAGCAGATGTGGGCTATCTTGTGACTAAAGTGGTGGCAGTTGATGTGGATTCTGGACAGAATGCCTGGCTCTCATATAAACTTCAGAAAGCCTCAGACAGGGCGCTGTTTGATGTGGGCTTACAGAATGGAGAAATAAGGACTGTGCGCCAAGTCACCGATAAAGATGGTGTGAAACAGAAGCTCACTGTTGTGGTGGAGGACAACGGGCAGCCCACACGTTCAGTCACAGTCAATATTAACGTGGCGGTGTCGGACAGTTTTCCTGAAGTGCTCTCGGAGTTCATTGACTTTACGCAGGACAAGGATTACAGCGACAACCTGACTTTTTATCTAGTCTCGGCCTTGGCTGTAGTTTCATTTCTCTTCATCGTTTCCGTCATGGGCATACTGTCAGTCAAATGCTACAGATGGAGGCGTGAACGGATGTTTTACAAACCCAGTGCGAATCTGCCAGTTATTCCTTATTATCCACCCGTTTATGCAGACGTAGGTGGTACAGGAAGTTTACAGCATGTGTACAATTATGAGGTCTGTAGAACGAGCGACTCCAGAAAGAGTGATCTGAAATATGCCAGACCTTTCAGTGAGAGCGTCACTAGTTTGGACACCGGTGGAACGCAGACACTCACTCTTGAACAGAGCGAGAAGTTATACAATGACTCTGATGATAAGGTGAGATTCAGGCCTTTAAGAGTGTATTGTGTATTCACCTCAATATTTGTTTTATACTGTAATACAATTACACAAAATTGTTTAGTTTCCCATTTCATATGGTTATACACGTATTTTTCATGCAATTGTAATTAGCAGTATGAGTAGTATTGATAGTAGTAGTAGAATTAGTAGTGATATGGAGTTTATTACCATTTGTTTATTATATAATGTATTGTTTTTATTGATATCTAAACGTATACACATTTAATTCCATAAGCTTGACTAAACGATATGTTTCCATATACTTTTTAAGTTTTACTTTTATTTTTTTGTTTTCTGTTATGGTTGTAATTGTTGAATACTCTGGGGGTCGCTGTTGGTCAGTAAGAGCAGATTTTGAAACGCGCATAACTGGATCCTCCTCTACATTCTAATCGATGCCCTTGTGTAGAGAAGAGCATTGCTTGCTAGTACAAACCAAAAATATTACTTTTTTAAAGAGCGTTTTTGGGAATACGTAACGCTGGACTAACGATTTTACAGAATGAATCTTCTTTATTCTCTGGACTCCCAGAATAGTGGCTCTGCTTCTGCTGTTTGTCGACGGATGATACAGTTTATCGTCCTGTTCTTCTTTGTCCTGGCCGTTTCACACGGTCAGATCCGTTATTCTATTCCTGAGGAGATGAATAAGGGTTCTGTCGTGGGAAACATCGTTCAGGATCTCGGCCTGGATGTGAAAAGATTGAAATCTGGTCGAGCACGAATCTTTACGGAGAACAGTCGTGAGTACATCGGTCTAAATGTGGACAAGGGGACTTTGGTAGTTGGAGAGAGGATAGATAGAGAGGAGCTGTGCGCCCAGGTCACTCCATGCTCCATACACTTTCAGCTCATTCTTGACAACCCGATGGAGCTACACCGTATCGATGTAGAAATATTAGATATCAACGATCATTCTCCTGTTTTTCCAAGACAGGAGATTAACGTCGAGATAAGTGAAATGGCTGGCCCAGGGGCTAGGTTTTCTTTAGGTAATGCACGTGACGCTGATGTAGGTAAAAATTCATTGCAGAGGTACAACCTAAATCCATCAGATCATTTCTCTTTAAAGGAAATAGCACGTAACGATGGTAAAAACTATGTTGAGATGGTGCTGCAAACACCTTTAGACAGAGAACAACAAGAGGAGCATAAATTAATTCTGACAGCCTTTGATGGAGGTACTCCTGCAAAATCTGGCACAGTTAAAATCACAGTCATAGTTATCGACGCAAACGACAATCCTCCCGTGTTCAGTCAGCCTGTATACAGAGTATCTTTGCCAGAAAATGTTCCGAAAAACAGTAGAATAGTGATCGTTAGCGCTATAGACAAAGATGAGGGAACAAATGGTAAGATTAAATATTCGTTTTCAGAAAATAATGGAATTTTGGCCACAGACTTGTTTAGCATTGATACAAATAGTGGAGAAATAAAAGTTAACGGTCTCTTGGATTATGAATCAGTAAGGGAGTACGAACTTAACGTCGAATCAAAGGATACAGGAGGATTAACTGATACCAGTAAAGTGTTGGTTGAAATCAGTGATGTTAATGATAACCCACCTGTTATCAGTGTCATCTCATTTTCGAACTCCATCCCGGAGGATTCCTCTCCGGAGACTGTTATTGCGATGCTGAACATTAAAGACATTGACTCCGGTAAAAACGGGCAGATTAAATGTTCAGTCGACTCAGATTTACCATTTCGCATTGAATTATCTTCACCTAATTTCTACAGTTTAGTCACGGATAAGATTTTAGATCGCGAGAAATGTTCTGAATATAATATAACAATAACAGCTATTGATGAAGGTTCTCCATCATTTTCTACTAATAAAACACTCAATCTGAAAATATCGGATGTGAACGACAACGTCCCTGTTTTCCAGCGTCAGTCATACACAACTTATATGATGGAGAATAACGCTCCTGGAGCTTCCATATTTACAGTGACAGCGAGCGATAAAGACTCTGGTAACAACGCACGTATTTCATATTTTCTTGAGAATGTTCTTGTCAATGGCGTTTCAGCTTCGACTTATATTTCTGTTGATGCAGAGAGTGGAGAGATTGTTGCTGTTCGTTCTTTTGATTACGAGCAAACGAAAGAGTTTACTATCCGAGTAAAAGCGCAAGACGGGGGAAACCCACCTCTCAGCAGCAACGTGAGTGTAAAAATCATCATTCAGGACCAGAACGACAACGCGCCTCAGGTTCTGTACCCAGTACAGACGAGTGGCTCTGGGGTGGCTGAAATGGTGCCTCGTTCCGCTAATGTGGGCTATCTTGTGACTAAAGTCGTGGCCGTTGATGTGGATTCTGGGCAGAATGCATGGCTCTCATATAAACTGCAGAAAGCCACGGACAGGGCACTGTTTGAGATGGGCTCACAGAATGGGGAAATAAGAACTGTGCGCCAAGTCACCGATAAAGATGCTGTGAAACAAAAGCTCATTGTTGTGGTGGAGGACAACGGACAGCCCTCGCGTTCAGCCACACTCAATATTAACGTGGCGGTGTCGGACAATTTCCCTGAAGTGTTCTCAGAGTTCACTGACTTCACGCACGACAAAGATTACAACCACAACATGACTTTTTATCTAATCTTGGCTCTGGCTGTGGTTTCATTTTTCTTCATCGTGTCCGTCATGGGCATACTGTCAGTCAAATGCTACAGATGGAGGCGTGAGCGGATGTTTTACAAATCTGATGCGAAACTACCAGTTATTCCATATTATCCACCCCTTTACGCAGACGTTGGGGGCACAGGAACTCTACAGCATGTGTACAATTATGAGGTCTGTAGAACGACAGACTCCAGAAAGAGTGATCTGAAGCACACGAGGCCCTCTCACAGTACCATTAGTCTCGATGTCAGTGCAACACAAACGCTCACTCATGCCCAGATGGAGAAACTTGTAAATGACCATTTCAACGATGAGGTAAAGTATTGTTTTTTATCATTATTTTTGTTGATATTTTAGTCCATGTTGTTATCATAGCTACTTGTAGTTTTGAGTATTGTTTTTCTTCGTGTTTGCATGGTGGGTTGACGAGTTTGAAGTTGCTGAGAAAACATACAAAATGCATTAAACCTCTATTCGTGGTGCTGGAAGTCACTCTCATTTTCTTTTACAATTTAGCCTTTGTAAACAAAGTGTTGTTTCTTGTGATCTTGTGTTCTTGGTTTATGTTTTCGTTTTTTCATATTTGTTTCTAACAACAAACATTTTACTCCGGTTGTGCATTTTAAAAGATCGCTTGATTACTATGCTTTCACATACGTCTTTTGTTTTCGGTTACGTACCACAATGTAGCGAATTTTCACTATGAACTACTTCATCATTTCCAATATCTGGCATGGAATAACATGTTGCGGCTCTGTTGGGCGTTGGTGGCCAGTGGGTGAAGGCTTTCATGCCCATATTATTACATCGCATATATTGCACACTCTATCTTTTATATTTAGAAATAAGAACTGTGCGCCAAGTTAGCTATAAAGATGCTGTGAAACAGAAGCTCGCTGTTGTAGTGGAGGACAACGGGTACCCTTTTCGTTCAGCAACAGTCAGTATTAACGTCGCGGACAGTTTTCCTGAAGTGCTCTCGGAGTTCACTGACTTTACGCAAGACAAGGATTACAGCGACAACTTGACTTTTTATTTGGTATTGGCCTTGGATGTAGTTTCATTTCTCTTCTTCGTGTTAATCATAGCCATAACGTCAGTCAAATTATATCGATCGAGGCCTGAGAGGATATTTTACAAATCCGGTGCGAATCTGACAATTATTCCATGTCATCCAACCCTTTACGCAGATGTAGGGGGCACTGGAAATGTACACCATTTGCACAAATATGAGGTGTGTAGAACTATTGACTTCAAAAAGAGCGTTCTGAAGCACATATGAGCTAGTCAGGGTATAATTAGTCTCTCTGCCAGTGAAAAAGAGGCACTCACACATTCGCAGAGAGAGAACGATCAGGTGTGGTATTGTGTACAGTATATTCCCTTTTTGTTGTTGCTGGTGATTTTTTAATTCGTTTTGTAATTCTTGTTATGGGTTTTGTTTTCGTTGGAGTTTTCATGTGAAGATTAAGTTTTTTTAAAAATGCATATACATACTCGATTCATTAAACCATTGTCCATGGTGCTGAAGTCCATACTCAGGCTTGTCAGTAGTTTTCTTTATATATTCCCGCTTTCGTTTTCTAACAATATAATATATTCTTATGGGATCTTCTTCTTATTATTTTTTTATTACAATACGACCATGTCTGTCTGCAACATGAACCACTATTCTCCTGTTGCGCATGTTACAGAATGGCATAATTTCCTTTTATTTGATTCATTTCCTCTAAACTTGAACTACATCATTACTGCCAATATTTAACTTGCAATTACATTTTCTGGCTCTGTGGGACGCTGTTGGCTAGTGCGTAAAGGCCTTCAGTTCTTATTTTCACGGTCATGCCCATTTTGTGACATCACGTGGACTACACATCTTTAATCTTTACTGAGTCTCGTGCATTTCACAAATGGAGTACTCCGTGTACGACAATATTGGATAATTTCGAGTGAATCGTAGTCGTGAAGAAACTTCTTAGTCTTTGTGTGACGGGCGACGAAGGTTTTATACCCGGTGTTTAACATCACTAATGCAGATGACGCGTCTCGTCGTGTTATTCATTGCCCTGGCCCTGGTGCAGGGTCAAATCCGTTATTCTATTCCAGAGGAGATGAATAAGGGTTCCGTTGTTGGAAATATCGTACAGGATCTCGATTTTGATGTGAAAAAATTGAAGTTTGGTCGAGCGCGGATCTTTACAGAGGACAGTCGTGAGTACATCGGTCTAAATGTGGATAAAGGGACTCTGGTAGTGAGAGAGAGGATAGATAGAGAGGAGCTGTGCGCCCAAGTCATTCCATGCTCCTTGCACTTCCAGATTATTCTAGAAAACCCAATGGAGCTGCACCGTGTCGATGTAGAAATATTAGATATCAACGATCATGCTCCTGTTTTTGCAGTAAAAGAAATGAATTTTGACATAAGTGAGTCTGCCCTCCCAGGAGCTCGTTTTTCTTTGGACAATGCACGCGACGCTGATGTAGGTCTAAACGCGCTGCAGAGGTATACCCTTAAACCAACAGATAATTTCTCATTAAAAGAATTGACTCGAGGTGATGGGACAAAATACGTTGAGATGGTGTTGCAAATGCCTTTAGACAGAGAAGAGCAAGAAGAGCATACATTGATTCTAACAGCCTTTGATGGAGGCACTCCTCACAAATCCGGGACAGTTAAAATAACTGTCACTGTGATCGATGCAAACGACAATCCTCCTGTGTTCAGTCAGTCGGAATACAGGGTATCTTTGCCAGAAAACGCCCCTAACGGCAGTACATTAGTAAACATTAGAGCTTCAGACAAAGATAAAGGACCTTATGGTGAGGTCACATATTCATTTTCTCAAAGCACTAGAATAGAAGCGATAGATTTGTTCAGTATTGATTCTAAAACTGGAGAAATAATACTGAATACTCTGCTGGATTATGAAAAAATTAAGCAATATGAACTGAATATTGAGGCCAGAGATAAAGGCGGACTTACTGATACCAGTAAAGTGTTCGTTGAAGTCAGTGATGTTAATGATAATACCCCTGTTATCAGTGTTATGTCATTTTCCAATCCCATCCCAGAGGATTCCGCACTGGAGACTGTTATAGCGATGCTGAACATAAAAGATATTGACTCTGGAAACAATGGAAAGATTAAATGTTCAGTCAACTCAGATTTACCTTTTCGCATCAAATCATCTTCCTCTAATATCTACACTTTAATCACTAATCAGATTTTAGATCGTGAGAAGGTATTTGACTATAATATAACAATAAAAGCAACGGATGAAGGTTCGCCTTCTTTATCTGCGAACAAAACTTTGAATCTGAAAATATCTGATGTGAACGACAATGTCCCTGTTTTCCGGCGTCAGTCATACACCGCTTATGTGATGGAGAATAACACTCCTGGGGTTTCCATATTTGCAGTGACAGCGAGCGATAAAGACTCTGGTAACAATGCACGAATTTCATATTTTCTTGAGGATGTTCTTGTTAATGGAGTTTCACCCTCTACTTATATTTCAGTTCATGCAGAGAGCGGAGAGATTCTTGCTATTCGTTCTTTTGATTACGAGCAAACAAAAGAGTTCAATATTCGAGTAAAAGCGCAGGATGGTGGTAACCCACCGCTCAGCAGCAACGTGAGTGTGAAAATAACTATTCAGGACCAGAACGACAACGCACCTCAGGTTCTGTACCCAGTACAAACTGGTAGCTCTGTTGTGGCTGAAATGGTGCCTCGTTCAGCAGATGTGGGCTATCTTGTGAGTAAAGTGGTGGCTGTTGATGTGGACTCTGGACAGAATGCCTGGCTCTCATATAAACTGCAGAAATCCACAGACAGGGCGCTATTTGAAGTGGGCTCACAGAATGGAGAAATAAAGACTGTGCGTCAAGTCACTGATAAAGATGCTGTGAAACAAAAACTCAGTGTTGTAGTGGAGGATAGCGGGCAACCCTCTCGTTCAGCTACAGTCAATATTAACGTGGCTGTAGCGGACAGTTTCCCTGAAATGCTCTCAGAGTTCACTGACTTTACGTCTGACAAGGATTACAACCTGACTTTTTATCTGGTCTTGGCTTTGGCAGTGGTTTCATTTCTCTTCATCTTGTCAGTCATAGCCATACTGTCAGTCAAATGCTACAGATGGAGACGTGAGCGAATGTTTTACAAATCCGGTGCGAATTTGCCAGTTATTCCATATTATCCACCCCTTTACGCAGACGCAGCGGGCACAGGAACTTTACAGCATATGTACAATTATGGGGTCTATAGAACGACTGACTCCAGAAAGAGTGATCTGAAATATGCCAGACCTTCCAGTGAGAGCATTGTTAGTTTGGACACCAGTGGAACACAGACACTTCGATATACGCAGACAGAGAAACTGGCCATGGATGCTTCTGATGTTCAGGTGAGGTTCATTGCTTGTTGCTGTTTGTATCTATATTAATTGTTATTAATCTGTTAATTCAATTTTTTATAAATGCAATTATAAACAATTTTCAATTTTGTCAGTCAGTTTAAATATGTGACAAATGTTATTTGTTTTTTCCCCTGTCACAAATAAGGTAAAAGGAAAATCAAAAGGTCGATCATGCACTTTTTTCTCAATAATACAGGAGTTGTATGTGTTCATCGTCATATGTTTTGACAAGCACCTCGCTTTTCTTATTTATTTCTAGTTCTCATTATTTTCCTCTTCATGCTTTTGTTGTTGGCATAGTTGTGTAACAGGTTTACTTTGGATCAACCTGCTAAAAGACACCAAAGAAGAGTCCGGAATGTCAATGAATCATTTTATTGAGCCAAAATCACAGTGAAGGGAGAGTGTCAGAGGGAGCTACCAGCTACCCAGGTCTAGCACACGCTGAAAACACTCACACATGCAAAGGTGCACACAGCCCCTTAATACACAACACCCTTAAAGACCAAATCCTTAGTTCATTTGCATTGCACTACACACCCACACCATTATGACGACCGGGTAGTCGGCAGCTACACTCTGGTCCCAGCCAGCAGTCCCTGGATAGTGGCTAGAAAAGATACATAACATGAGATAAAAATGCTCTTTATTCTATAAGATCTACTAAGACTCCTAAAACACAAGATAGCAGTCACTTGACTTTAGAACCTACGCCCAAACCAATCCTTGAACGCTGGCTGGACCACCCAAGGGGAAAGTAGATGGCAGGCAGAGTCTCAGCACAGGTCGGCCGCCCTGCCTGGGACAAGACAACTTAAGGCACACAGCCACAGTAAATAATACAAGGGTAATTCAAGAAGGTAGTTACAATTGTGGACTTGTATGACCAACAAGTAGGCTCTATATACTCTCTGTAAACTTAGCACACTTACACCATCTCAACAATCACATCCACATTGCAGAGACAAAGCAATTCTAGCTTAGTGTAGTTTAGGTACAACCTCCAAGACACAGACAATATACACAGACATCCACATT
>JBBPDB010000128.1:3438051-3464068 GCA_037974465.1 Brachypetersius altus
GAGACAAAGCAATTCTAGCTTAGTGTAGTTTAGGTACAACCTCCAAGACACAGACAATATACACAGACATCCACATTGCTGCCACCATCTACCTTACCCACAGCTGACACACGGGAGACCAAGAAGCTCTCTAAGGCCTCTGCAGACACCCTTTATATAGGCCCTCTTCTTCTCCTCATTACCACACCATCTGCTGAGTCCACCAGCTCCCCCTGCTGCTCTGGTCCCACATTGCACCCAATTTCCCATACAAGTTCATGATACAAGTTTATCTGGTTACAGTTGCACCAGAAAATATCCTCTCTGAGGTTAACAAATGCTTTTGAATGTTAGTTGTTATTTTTGTGTGCTTCATCATGTTGGCTTCGGCTTGCCGCTGTTGGATACAATGTCGAAATTGAGGCAGTGCCTCCTATACCATCTCCCGAGTTGGAGAGTAAAAGAAGGGCACGAATCTAGACGAGAGACCGAATCAGTGGAGAAATGCCTTTCTGAATTATTGGCTTGGAAATATCGATGGCCCTTTCATTCCTTTTGTCAAAGTTTTTAGCCTGCATTTGCACTTGATTCACACATTTCCATTTTGATATCTTTTTAATATCTTTATCGAGGGAATTGTCGAATAGAACAATTGCGCGGCGATTACTGTACTGCTGTTTCTTTATGCCGAAAGGATGTTTCGCAAAAGGATTTAGGTATATATTTAAAGAGTCAGTCAGTGGATGTTTAAAAAATTCTGTGCAAATCTGCCGGTTATTCCATGTTATCCACCATTTATGCAGACGTAGGGAGCACAGGAACTTTACAGCATGTGTACAATTATGAAGTGTTTAGAACGACTGACTCCAGAAAGAGTGATCTGAAGTAGTCCAGTACTTCCAACAAGAGCATCGTTAGTTTCGACTCTAGTGGAACACAGACACTCACGCATGCGCAGAGGGAGAAACGTATTAATAACTGTGGAGATCAGGTGAGCTTCCACATTGTATTGCCTGTTTTATTAGCCAAGTTTTATCTATATAGCGTTTGACAGAAATGTGTTTTGTGCGTGCTGCCTGTTTCGCTGACTACGGTCCTGAATGCAGACCTGAATTCATGTACAAGGAAAATCATCAGAAACAATTTAGTATGGTATGGGAAATACAAATAAAAATGAAAGACTGTACTTAAGTTTACTTTTATTGTATTTACTTTTTTGTATTTCACTGCAGACAACATAAACACGAGATATTTCATGTTTGTCTGGACAACTTATTTTCATTTTTTAATATACGTCCATTCCTGCATTTAGACCTTTGTATATTAAGCATTTACAACTTTAATATGTTGCCATTCCGTCTCGCAAAACTGAAGATACAAAGTCATGAAGTTTTTGAAGTGTTTTTTTCTCCCACTCGTCCTGCAAACACATCTTAAGTTATGCAACTATTTCAAAAATATGTTTCAAAAATCTCCACACATTCTTTGTTGCCAGCAGGTTAGTCCAGTACTCTCTCTTTCCAAAGCCATTACTTTGCATTTTTTGAAAAATGTCTTTCTGAAAAATGCATGGATTTTTCTAAAAAATCCTGTATGTCCTCTTGAAGGCATCATATGTTAATCTAACCTCAATGTACTTTTTGCATTAATCCTGCCATCACAGAAATGTAAATCACCTTTGCCAAGGACACTGAAACAATCCCACAAGTCTTTTGGACATGTTCCCTATAACTCTGGGTGGTGATTTTCATCTTTTATCTGGAGCACACCATGTCCATTTGTACAAAAAAGGTCTTAAATACTTCTTTGTACATCCCAGAAGCCTCAAAGCCCAGAGAAGTCAGCATTGCTTCTGGACATGGTTGATACAAGGCTTCTTTTTTCACACTGTAGAATTTTAAGCAGCATTTGTGAATGTTCGCTACGTATTGTAGAGTTTGACAAAGGTTTGCAACATGATCCCTTGCCCATGTGGTTGTATCAGCTATTGATGAATGACGGTTCTTGATGCAATTGTCCCTTAGGTCACTGGAGATCACAGGTGTTCAGTTTAGGCTTGCGTCCTTACCCTTTACACACTTAAATTCTTCCACCTACCTTGAATAGTGCAGTAAAGTATGAACTGTAGTCTTTGACAAATCTTTCCAATCTTTCTTTGAGGAGCATTGGTTTTAAAGATCTGAATAATTTTCTCATGTATTTGTTCACAAACTTGATCTCCTCTGCCCATCTTTGCTTTTCAAAGACCCAGTATTCCTTGACAACAGCTTTTGTACCAAATCAGGTTTTTTTTTTTACTGTGTTGCGGGTCTGAGGTACAGGAATAGATGTATAGTAACAAAAAAATTAACTTGATCAGACAAAACATGAAATATATTGAGTTCTTGTTGACTGCACTGAAATAAAAGTTAAAATGGGTTTGAGAACAACACACCCCATAGTTCTTATGATTTTGGGTTATATTTTTAGCTTGCATTAAGACAATATATCATTCATCTTAAGACATTTCTCAGTTATATTTGTTTTATTGTTTCTAATAATGTTTCCTTATTGTTTCACACTGAACACAGTTTCTCCAATCTATATTTACTTAAATGCGTCTTCACCGTGGTAGTTATGTAGTTCATCAGCATGAACTCAGAGTGCCGCTATTGGCCAATGTGTTGGGAATTAAGGTCGGTGGTTTCCTATGTCATCTCGAGAGAAGAAAGAAAGGCGACAAAAGAAAAGCAGGACAAGGAGCGAGGACAGGGAGCTTCGTTTATCTGGGAGTTGCTTTATTTACTTCTTTAATTTTTGCAAATTTAAAAGTAGAACTGGACCTCTACATACATGTGGAATAATTGTACATGTACTTATGTTTCACCTAATGAAATGACTGAGAGAACAATGGCGCGGCGACTACTGCTGTTTATGTGTTTTCTCTCTGTCGGTTTAGTATACGGACAGGTCAGTTACTCCATTCCTGAGGAGATGCCGGAAGGATCTTTAGTGGGTAACATTGCGCAGGATTTAGATTTGGATTTTAAAAGATTGAAATCAGGTAAAGCTCGCATTTATACGGGAGACAACGCAGAATACATCGAGCTGAATAAAGAGAGGGGAGTCCTCCTGATCAGAGAGAGGATAGACCGAGAAGCGCTATGCGGGCAGGTAATGCCTTGCGCTCTGCATTTTCAAATTACACTGGAAAACCCAATTGAGCTGTTTAGGGTAACCGTAGAAATAACAGATACAAATGATAATGCTCCTAGCTTTAAAAACAACGAGAAACGATTTGAAATAAGCGAGTCAGCCTTTGTTGGATCAAAATTTGTGTTAGAGAAAGCTATAGATGCAGATATTGGTATTAACGGTCTGCAGAGATACATTTTATCACCAGCAGACCATTTTAAATTAAAACTCGACAGCCAGATAGACGGAACTAAAAAGGTTGAGATGGTTTTGCAAAAACCACTCGATCGTGAAAAGCAGGAGAACATATCCTTGTTGCTGACAGCTATAGATGGAGGCGAACCACAGATGTCTGGAACCGTTCAGATTCACATTACTGTTATCGATGTGAATGATAATGCCCCTGTTTTTACAAAACCTATGTATAAAACTGTCATA
The DNA here is from genome assembly GCA_037974465.1 of Brachypetersius altus. Taxonomy (NCBI): domain Eukaryota; kingdom Metazoa; phylum Chordata; class Actinopteri; order Characiformes; family Alestidae; genus Brachypetersius; species Brachypetersius altus. The sequence continues at coordinate 3,441,643 of JBBPDB010000128.1, forward strand.
ATCGAGAATGCTGTCAAAGGGTCGTCTTTAACCAGAGTTAGTGCATCGGATGCGGACAAGGGACCAAATGGACACGTGAGTTATTTGATTTCCAATACTGACGCTGCATCTGAAATTTTCACCATAAATGAAAAAGGTGAGGTATTTGTGATTGGTCAAATAGATTACGAAAAGGCAACAAATTACCAAATTGATATCGAGGCCATAGATACTGGCGGATTATCTGACTCCAGCAAAATTATTGTAGATGTGACTGATGTCAACGACAACAACCCAATAATTAATATAATATCCAAGTCAAATTCAGTGCCAGAAAATGCTTCACCAAATACTGTAATAGCTATGATGAGCGTCAACGATCGAGATTCGGGAGAAAATGGACAGATATCATGTACCATAGCCGATAATGTACCTTATGTTATCAAATCGACAGCGTTGGGGTTTTATAGCATTGTAACTAATAATATTTTAGACCGAGAACATGAAAGTTCATATAATATCAGTGTAATCTGTGCGGATGAGGGATCTCCGTCTCTTTCCAGTAGCGTCTCTCTCTCCATACAGATATCAGATGTGAACGATAATGCGCCTGTATTTGAGAGAAGCTCATATGAGGCTTCCATTCCAGAAAATAACGCACCAGGTCTCTCCATTTTCACAGTCAAAGCGAGAGACGCAGACTGGAACCAGTACGCGCGAGTTTCATACATATTAGAGGATTCGTTGGTTAATGGAATGCCGGTCCTCTCTTATGTATCTGTCAGTGCTGATAGTGGAGCCATCCATGCAGTGCGCTCGTTTGATTACGAGCAAATCAAAGATTTTAAGTTTCGAGTAATAGCGCAAGATGGGGGTTCTCCTCCTCTCAGCAGCAACGTGAGCGTGAAAATAATCATTCAGGACCAGAACGACAACGAGCCTCAGGTTCTGTACCCAATACAGACTGGTGGCTCTGTGTTGGCTGAAATGGTGCCTCGATCAGCAGATGTGGGCTATCTTGTTACTAAAGTGGTGGCTGTTGACGCGGACTCTGGACAGAATGCCTGGCTCTCATATAAACTGCAGAAATCCACAGACAGGGCACTGTTTCAAGTGGACTTACAGAATGGAGAAATCAGAACTGTGCGTCAAGTCACCGATAAAGATGCTGTGAAACAGAAACTCACTGTTGTAGTGGAGGACAACGGACAGCCCTCGCGTTCAGCTACAGTCCATCTTAACGTGGCGATTTCAGACAGTTTTTCTGAAGCGTTAACGGAGTTCACTGACTTCATGCAAGACAAGGATTACAATGACAACCTGACATTTTATCTCGTCGTGGCCTTGGCTGTGGTTTCATTTTTCTTCATCGTGTCAATCGTAGCTATATTTTCAGTCAAATGTTACAGATGGAGACGTGAGCGGATGTTTTACAAATCCAGCTCGAATCTGCCAGTTATTCCATGTTATCCACCCCTTTACGCAGACGTAGGGGGCACAGGAACTTTACAGCATGTGTACAATTATGAGGTGTGTAGAACGACTGACTCCAGAAAGAGTGATCTGAAATATGCCAGACCTTCCAATGAGAGCATCATTAGTTTGGACACCAGTGGGACACAGACACTCACGCATTGGCAGAGAGAGAAACCGAGGATGATGAACGATTGTGGTGATCAGGTGAGTTGTGGAGGTCTGGGAGTTTTTTAAACATATATATAAATGGCATTTCGCCGTTTTTATCAGCTGAACTGAAATGTACAGGTCTGATGCTCAAAATGATCTATTTTTAGATCTATATGTTAAAACTATGTTTGATTTTAGTATGTTTTGAGTCTTCTGAATTTCTTGCTTTGTTAACACTGTTTTCTTATATTTTGTCATTATTAATATCTTTATTGTAATATGTCTTTATCACACTAAGTGCCGCTGTTGTACAATTTGTGGTAGGTTTAGAGGAGTATTCTGACCACTCCTCCAAGTTGTGACATCACTGTGGATACTACATGATATTGTTTTAGGGTTCATCTCAACAGTGTACGAACGTGCTGTCAGTTTGCCAGTATACCAGTGCTTTTTCCTACTACCAGATACTGCGATCCGTAAGATTAATAAACTGTACAAATACAGACTGAATAGGAACACCGAAATTAGAATATGGCTGCTCTTTGTTATCTCGGTGCCCAAAGAAGTAGTTCTGTTGTTTGGATTTGGACATGGCGAACGCATCCTCTTGTTCTATTTGTCTTTGTCCTGGCCGTGGCGCACGGACAAGTCCGTTATTCTATTCCTGAGGAGATGAATAATGACTCTGTTGTGGGAAATATCGTTCAGGATCTCGGTTTGGATGTGAAAAGACTGAAATCTGGTCGAGCGCGGATATTTACGGAAGACAGTCGTGAGTATATCGGTCTAAATGTGGATAAAGGGACTCTTGTGGTTAGAGAGAGGATAGATAGAGAGGAGCTGTGCGCCCAGGTCACTCCGTGCTCCTTACACTTTCAGATCATTCTAGAAAACCCGATGGAGCTGCACCGTGTTGATGTAGAAATATTAGATATTAATGATAATGCTCCTGTATTTACGAAAAAAGAGATGAGTTTTCACATTAGCGAGTTAGCTCTGCCTGGAGCTCGTTATTCACTAGACAGTGCTAAAGATCTTGATGTAGGTCAAAATTCACTGCAAACTTACAAGCTTCATCCATCCGATTTCTTTATGCTCAAACTACCTACTCATTCTGATGAAACAGCATTTGTGGAGATGATTTTGGAGAAGCCTCTAGACAGGGAGACGCATGAGGTACATAAACTGATTTTGACCGCATTCGATGGCGCCAGTCCCACAAAAACGGGCACCATAAAAATAAGCATAACAGTTCTTGATGCAAATGACAACGCTCCAGTTTTTAGCGAATCAGTCTATAGAGTTTCCATCCCGGAAAATATTACGAAAGGCCTTGTTATTTTGACAACAAGTGCAACCGATGCGGACCAGGGAACAAATGGAGACATTGTTTATTCGTTTTCTCAAAGTAGTGAGAGCATATCAAGCCTTTTCGCCATTAACAATAGCACTGGGACTATTTCAGTCAGCGGTTCTTTAGATTTTGAGAAATCGAAAAAGTATGAGCTATATGTCGAAGCAACAGACAGGGGAGGATTAACTGACACCAGTAAAGTAAATATTGAAATTACTGACGTAAATGACAATGCCCCGGTTATTAGCCTCATTTCTTTTTTAAACCCGATTGCCGAAGACTCGCCCCCCAATACAATTATTGCTATGCTGAACATCAAAGATTTAGATTCGGGGAGAAACGGAGAAATTAAATGCTCGGTAGATTCAAATCTGCCATTCACAGTTAAACCATCCTCTTCCAATTTCTACAGTTTAGTCACTGAGCAGGTTTTGGATCGTGAGATAGTATCTGAGTATAATATAACAATAACAGCTACTGATGAAGGCTCTCCGTCGTTTTCTTCTAATAAAACACTGAATCTCAAAATATCAGATGTAAATGACAACGCCCCCGTTTTCCAGCATCAGTCATACACCACTTATGTGATGGAGAATAACACTCCTGGAGTTCCTATTTTTGAAGTGACAGCGAGCGATAAAGACTCTGGTAACAACGCACGTATTTCATATTTTCTTGAGGATGTTCTCGTTAATGGAGTTTCAGCATCGACTTATATTACAGTCCGTGCCGAGAGCGGAGAGATTATTGCTGTTGATTCTTTTGATTATGAGCAAACGAAAGAATTTAATATTCGAGTAAAAGCACAGGATGGAGGAAACCCGCCTCTCAGCAGCAACGTGAGCGTGAAAATCATCATTCAGGACCAGAACGACAACGCGCCTCAGGTTCTGTACCCAGTACAGACTGGAGGTTCTGCGGTGGCTGAAATTGTGCCTCGTTCAGCAGATGTGGGCTATCTTGTGACTAAAGTGGTTGCTGTTGATGTGGACTCTGGACAGAATGCCTGGCTCTCATATAAACTGCAGAAAACCACAGACAGGGCACTGTTTGAGATGGGTTTACAGAATGGAGAAATAAGAACTGTTCGCCAAGTCACAGATAAAGATGCTGTCAAACACAAGCTCATTGTTGTAGTGGAGGACAACGGGCAGCCCTGTCGTTCAGCCACAGTCAATATTAACGTGGCGGTGGCGGACAGTTTCCCTGAAATGCTCTTGGAGTTCACTGACCTTACGCACGATAAGGATTACAACGACAACATGACTTTTTATCTGGTCTTGGCCTTGGCTGTAGTTTCAATTCTTTTCATCATGTCCATCATAGCCATTCTGTCAGTCAAATGCTACAGATGGAGGCGTGAGCGGATGTTTTACAAATCCGGTGCGAATCTGCCAGTTATTCCATATTACCCACCTCTGTACGCAGACGTTGGGGGCACAGGGACATTACAGCACGTGTACAATTATGAGGTCTGTAGAACGACAGACTCCAGAAAGAGTGATCTGAAATATGCCAGACCTTTCAGTGAGAGCACCATTAGTTTGGACACCACTGGAAAACAAACAGTCAGAAATGCGCAGAGGGAGAGCGTAGGAACTGTCTCCGCTGATCAGGTGAGATTTTGTCACTGATAAGAGCTGCTAGCAGGATGAATTCACCAGTATTTATATTTCCTATTGTAAAAACAATTAATGTTATTATTTATAGTTATATTTTGTTATTTTATAATGAGTTAATTGTCATTGCATTTTTTAAATGAATACACTGGGTTGTCCACATTAATTCAGTGATCCTAACTTGGTATTCACATATATGTTTTGTGTTTTTATGTGATTTTTGTCTTTTCTATTTTCGTTGTATTTTCACTTTAATACTCTGAGGAGCGCTGTTGGTCAGTGAGAGTAGCTTTTAAATCGGGCATTAGTGGGTCCTCCTCCACATTATGACATCATGCATAAAGCAAATTTGTTCTTCATTTCAAGCAGATGTAGAGGAAGAGCAGAGCATTGTGTGCTAGTAAATACGATCAATATTATAATTTAATTCAGCTTCTTTTGAAAAACGTAACGCTGGACTAAATATTTGGCAGGATGAATCTTCTTTGTACTCTGGACTCCCAGAATAGTGACTCTTTTTCTGGTGGTTGTCGACGGATGATACAGTTTCTCGTCCTGTTCGTCTTTGTCCTGAGCGTTGTGCACGGTCAAATCCGTTATTCTATTCCTGAGGAGATGAATAAGGGCTCCGTTGTGGGAAATATTCTTCAGGATCTTGGTCTGGATGTGAAAAGATTAAAATCTGGTCGAGCGCGGATCTTTACGGAGGCCAGTCGTGAGTACATTGGTCTAAATGTGGATAAAGGGAGTCTGGTAGTGAGAGAGAGGATAGATAGAGAGGATCTGTGCGCTCAAGTCACTCCATGCTCCTTGCACTTTCAGATCATTTTAGAAAACCAGATGGAGCTGCATCGCGTTGATGTAGAAATACAAGATATCAACGATCACGCTCCGGTTTTTGCAAGACATGAGATTAATATCGACATTGGTGAACTGGCTGTCCCAGGAGCTCGGTTTTCTTTAGATAATGCACGTGATGCTGATGTAGGTCTAAACGCACTGCAGAGGTACACACTTAACCCAACAGATAATTTCTCGTTAAAAGAATTTAATCGAAATGATGGCACGAAGTACGTCGAGATGGTGCTACAGACGCCCTTGGACAGAGAACAGCAAGAAGAACACAAATTAATTCTGACAGCATTTGATGGAGGCACACCTCAAAAATCCGGGACAATTGAAATAATAGTCACGGTTATTGATGCAAACGACAATCATCCCGTGTTCAGTCAAACTGTATACAGAGTATCTTTACCAGAAAATGCTCCAAAGTGCAGTACAGTAGTAACCGTTAGCGCTGCAGACAAGGATAAAGGAGCTTATGGTGAAGTCACATATTCATTCTCAAAGAGCTCAAAAACAGAAGCAATAGATTTGTTCAGCATTGATTCCGTAACTGGAGAAATAATACTGGATGCTCCGTTGGATTATGAAAAATGTAAACAATATGAAATAAATGTTGAGGGCAGAGATAAAGGTGGACTCACTAATACCACTAAAGTATTGGTTGAAATCAGTGATGTTAATGATAACGCCCCTGTTATCAGTGTTATCTCATTTTCCAACCCCGTCACAGAGGATTCTGCCCCGGAGACTGTTATAGCGATGCTAAATATTAAAGACATAGACTCTGGAAAAAACGGACAGATTAAATGTTCAGTGAACTCTGATTTACCGTTTCGCATTAAAGAATCTTCCTCTAATTTCTACACTCTGGTGACTGATCAGATTTTGGATCGTGAAGCATTTTCTCAATATAATATAACAATAACAGCTATTGATGAAGGTTCTCCATCATTTTCTACTAATAAAACTCTGAATTTGAAAGTTTCGGATGTGAACGACAATCCCCCGGTTTTCCATCGTCAGTCATACACCGCTTATGTGATAGAGAATAACGCTCCCGGAGTTTCTATATTTGCAGTGACAGCGAGCGATAAAGACTCTGGTAACAACGCGCGTATTTCATATTTTCTTGAGGATGTTCTCGTTACTGGAGTTTCAGCCTCGACTTATATTTCAGTTCACGCAGAGAGTGGAGAGATTGTTGCTGTTCGTTCTTTTGATTACGAGCAAACAAAAGAGTTCAATATTCGAGTAAAAGCACAGGATGGAGGAAACCCACCTCTCAGCAGCAGCGCAAGTGTGAAAATAATCATTCAGGACCAGAACGACAACGCGCCTCACGTTCTGTACCCAGTACAGACTGGCGGACCTGTGGTGGCTGAAATGGTGCCTCGTTCCGCTGATGTGGGCTATCTTGTGACTAAAGTGGTGGCCGTTGATGTGGACTCTGGACAGAATGCCTGGATCTCATATAAACTGCAGAAAGCCACGGACAGGGCACTGTTTGAAGTTGGCTCACAGAATGGAGAAATAAAGACTGTGCGCCAAGTCACCGATAAAGATGCTGTGAAACAAAAGCTCACCGTTGTAGTGGAGGACAACGGGCAGCCCTCTCGTTCAGCTACAGTCAATATTAATGTGGCGATAGCAGACAGTTTCCCTGAAATGTTTTCGGAGTTCACTGACTTTATGCACGATAAAGATTACAACGACACCCTGACTTTTTATCTGATCTTGGCCTTGGCTGTGGTTTCGTTTCTCTTCATCGCGTCCATCATAACCATACTGTCAGTAAAATGCTATAGATTCAACCGTGCGCGTATGTTTTACAAATCCCGTACGAATCTGCCAGTTATTCCATATTATCCAACCCTTTACACAGACGCCGGGGACACAGGAACGTTACAACATGTGTACAGTTATGAGTTCTGTAAAACGACTGACTCCAGAAAGACTGACCTGAAGCACATGAGACCGACTCAGGGCATCATTAGTCCGGATCCAAGTCGAACACAGACACTCACTCATGCGCAGAGGGAGAAACTAATTAATGATGATTTCGACGATCAGGTGAGGTGTGGTGCTTACTTTTTTGTTGTCGTTGCTTGTGGTGGTTTGTATGTTGAGTTTAAGATTTTATAGTTCTCGGGTATGCATTCTAGATTCAATAAACCTCTACCTATGTTGCTAAAATTCACACAGACTTGGCAGTAGTTTTCTATATACTGTATATTTACTGATACTTTTGGGATTCTCTCGTTTATTTATGGGTTGCTTAACTTACCTTCCTTTTATTAATTCTCTCTAACTACCCCATACTTCCAATTTTTGACTTGCAATTGAATTTTCCAGCTCTGTGGGACGCTGTTGGCTAGTACGAAAAGGCCTTCAGCTCTTATTTTTTTGGTCCTGCCCATATTGTGACATCACATGGACTGCACATTCTGTCTTTAAGCTTTATTGCGTCTCATGCACTTTCAGTATTCGGAGACTCGGTGAATGAAGATATATTTGATTTTCTCGAGTGAATCGTAGCGGTGAGGAATATTCTTTGTCTGTGTTTGACGGACGACAAAGGTTCTCTACCCGGTGTTTAATATCGCCAATACAAATGAAGCGTCTCGTCCTTGTTTTCTTTGTCCTGGTCGTTGCGCATGGTCAGATCCGTTATTCTATTCCTGAGGAGATGAATAAGGGCTCCGTTGTGGGAAATATCGTTCAGGATCTCGGTCTGGATGTGAAAAGATTGAAATCTGGTCGAGCACGGATATTTACGGAGGGTAATCGTGAGTACATTGGTCTAAATGTGGATAAGGGGACTCTGACAGTGAGAGAGAGGATAGATAGAGAGGAGCTGTGCGCCCAAGTCACTCCATGCTCTTTACACTTTCAGATCATACTAGAAAACCCAGTGGAGCTACATCGTGTTGATGTGGAAATATTAGATATTAACGACCATTCTCCTGTTTTTGAAAGAAAGGAAATTGATTTTGCCATAAGTGAGCTAGCCGTCCCAGGTGCTCGGTTTTCTTTAGATAATGCACAAGACCCTGATGTAGGTTTAAATACACTGCAGAAATACACCCTTAATCCATCAGATCATTTCACTTTAAAGGAAATATCTCGAAGTGATGGCACGAAATACGTCGAGATGGTGCTGCAAACGGCTTTAGACAGAGAAATAGAAGAAGTGCATACATTAATTCTGAAAGCCTTTGATGGAGGTACTCCTCAAAAATCCGGGACAGTTAAAATAACCGTCACTGTTATAGATGCAAACGACAATCCTCCCGTCTTCAGTCAACCTGTATATAGGGCATGTTTACCAGAAAATGCTCCGAAGGGCAGTACATTACTAAAAGTAAGTGCTTTAGACAACGATAAGGGACCTAATGGTGAGGTCACATATTCATTTTCTCGGAGCACTAGAACGGAAGCAATAGATTTATTCAGTATTGATTCTAGAACTGGGGACATTACAGTGAATGCTCCGCTGGATTATGAAAAATGTAAGCAATATGAACTTAATGTCGAGGTCAGGGATAAAGGAGGACTGACTGACACCAGTAAAGTGCTCGTGGAAATCAACGATATCAATGATAACGCTCCTCTTATCAGTGTTATCTCATTTTCCAACACCATCCCAGAGAATTCTGCTCCGGAGACATTTATTGCGATGCTGAACATTAAAGATACCGACTCCGGTAAAAATGGGCAGATTAAATGCTCAGTCAACTCAGATTTACCGTTTCGCATTAAATTATCTTCTTCTAATTTCTACACTTTGGTCACTGGTCAGATTTTAGATCGCGAGAAATGTTCTGAATATAATATAACAATAACAGCTACTGATGAAGGTTCTCCATCATTTTCTACTAATCAAACACTTAATCTGAAAATATCGGATATGAACGACAACGTCCCTGTTTTTCAGCGTCAGTCATACACCGTTTATGTGATGGAGAATAACACTCCTGGGGTTTCCATAATTGCAGTGACAGCGAGCGATAAAGACTCCGGTAACAATGCGCGTATTTCATATTTTCTTGAGGATGATCTCGTTAATGGAGTTTTAGCCTCGACTTTTATTTCAGTTCACGCAGAGAGTGGAGAGATTCATTCTGTTCGTTCTTTTGATTACGAGCAAACAAAAGTGTTTACTATTCGTGTAAAAGCACAGGATGGTGGAAGTCCACCTCTCAGCAGCAACGTGAGTGTGAAAATGATCATTCAGGACCAGAACGACAACGCACCTCAGGTTCTGTACCCAGTACAGACTGGTGGCTCTGTTGTGGCTGAAATGGTGCCTCGTTCCGCTGATGTGGGCTATCTTGTGACTAAAGTGGTGGCCGTTGATGTGGACTCTGGACAGAATGCCTGGCTCTCATATAAACTGCAGAAATCCACAGACAGGGCGCTGTTTGAAGTGGGCTTACAGAATGGAGAAATAAGAACTGTTCGCCAAGTCACCGACAAAGATGCTGTGAAACAAAAGCTCATTGTTGTGGTGGAGGACAACGGGCAGCCCTCTCGTTCAGCTACAGTCAACATTATCGTGGCGGTCGCGGATAGTTTCCCTGATGTGCTGTCGGAGTTCCCTGACTTTACGCACGACAAGGATTACAACGACAACCTGACTTTTTATCTGGTCTTGGCCTTGGCTGTAGTTTCATTTCTCTTCATCGTGTCAATCATAGCCATACTGTCAGTCAAATGCTACAGATGGAGACGTGAGCGGATGTTTTATAAATCGGGTGCCAATCTGCCAGTTATTCCATATTATCCACCCCTCTACGCAGATGTAGGTGGTACTGGAACTTTACAGCATGTGTACAATTATGAGGTCTGTAGAACGACTGACTCCAGAATGAGTGATCTGAAGCACATGAGACCGGCTCGGAGTATCAGTAGTCTCGATGCCAGTGGAACACAGACACTCACTCATGCGCAGAGAGAGAAACTAATAAATGACGATTTCGACGATGAGGTGAGGTATTATGAGTTTATTGTTTTTGTTTTAATCTATGTTGTTGTTATACTTCTTGTTGTGAACATCTTTTTTGTTCGAGTTACATGGTGGATTCAATATGTTGAAGTTGCTCAGTAAACATACGGAATGCATGAAATGCACGAGACCAGGGAAAAACGAGGACGATCTAATATAAGTATTAGTTGAATTCAGTGAGGTTAAGGATCACGCTCCCGTTATTAGTGGTATATCATTGTTAACCCCCTCCCAGAGGATTCTGCCCCGAAGACTGTTATGGTGAACATTAAAGACATTGGCTCTGGTAAAAACGGGCAGATTAAATGTTCTGTCAACTGAGATTTACCGTTTCGCATCAAATCATCTTTCCTCTAATTTCTGCAGTTTAGTCACGGATTAGATATTAGATCGTGAGAAATGTTCTGAATATAATATGTCAATAACAGATAGTGATGAGGGTTCTCCCTCATTTTCTATTAATAAAACATAAACATACTGTCAGCTATAAATGGAGACGTGGGAGCATGTTTTTCCAACCGGGTGCTAATCTGCAAGTTCCAAATTATCGACCCATTTTTGCAGACATAGGAGCAGGGGCGCAACTACTAACTTTTTGTGGTGTTACGTTATTACATGACAGTGTCAGGCACGTAAGACAGTGTCCCGTGCCAACGCTTTGACTGTTCCGTAGTGTCACGGGACAGTGGCTCGAGCTGTGTAAAATACGTTTGTGCTAGAAATTGTAACACATTGCATTGTTTTATTTCAAAAAATTTCGTTGTACTTTTTTGGTAAAATTAACACAAAGACGAGACAGGACTGGAGATAATGAAATTATATAGAGCAGCACAAAATCCGCCTTATACCCATTGTTGTGTAAACAAAATCATGATGTAATGACTAACATAGCATGAAGGTGTTTTATACCCGTTGCCATATGCCGAATATTCAGTGTCACGCCATGTAAAATAATTTGTAATGACTGTCACGTACCACTAGGGGCTGTAACGGGCCACTGCCCAGCAGTGTAAACCCAGTTGTAATAACTGTCACCTACCACTAGGGGCTGTAACGTGCCACTGTCCCGCAGCGCGAGCCACTGTTCCGCATCGCGAGAGCCACTGTCACTCAGCGCGAGCCACTGTCCCGCGACACTACGGGACAGTCAAAGCGTTGGCACGGGACACTGTCTTACGTGCATGCCACTGTCATGTATTAACGTAACAGTACAGGACACTAAATGCTGTAACCGCTACTGCTCTCGCGGCAGCATCGCTGGTCGTAACCTCTACTGCCAGTGGCCAGGCACTACGTTTCGTAAATATTTTAAACAGCATATTTAGAGCACAGTCATGATTTACACCCCGCCCCCCGGGCGGTGTGCCGATATGCACCGCATACACTGCATACCCAATTTTTGCGCCACTGCATAGGAGGCACAGGAACCTCACAGCATGTATACAATTACGAGGTCTATAGAACAACTGAGACAAGAAAGAGGCATGCCAGACCATTCAGTAAGCGATAGTTTGGACATCAGTGAGACACAGACACTCACGCACGCGCAAAGAGATACACTGGGCCGTGTCTATAAGAATCAAGTAGGAGTTACTTTTAAATAATCTTTACAGCTTATATGATGCTCTCACGTTATTTTGATTTACATACCAGTGCTATTTATTTATTTTTATTGTTGTTTTTTAAATTATATTTAAATGTTCATTATTATTATTTTCCCTATCGACATCAATATTTTAAAACTTTTACATGAATTAATTATTCTTATGTGAATACCTTTACCTCTCTATTTAACTTTAATTCATACTATCACCAAATATGTAGTGGTGTTTTGAGTAATATTCCCTTGTCAGGATGGCGAAAACCCTCCAAAATCTGGGATCGTAAAAATCAAAGTAATTCTTATGAATGCGAATGATATTTTCCCCGTATTTACTCAGCTTGTTTACAGGACGTCTTTATCTGAAAATTCACCAACAGGCACTGTTGTTGTCACAATAAGTGCATCCGATAGACACAGAGGACCTATTGCTGATGTGGTCTATTCGTTTTCTCAAAGCTCTGTAAAGACAGCACATTTGTTTGACATCTATGCTTTCACATGAACCATTGTTGTCAGGGGTGATCTAGATAAAAAAAAAAACAAAAAAAACATTGTCAGTTAAATGTTGTAGTAACAGATAAAGCAGGTTAAAAAGACTAAAGTAAACTGTTGAAATGCTCGAGGTAAACGACAATGCACATCATATTGATTCATCAACCAATGCAATTTATTTATTACTTTTATTTATTTATTATACTTAAAATTATTTTCAAATGTGTTGTTTAGTATTCTTATATATAATTATTATATATAATTATATGTAACTTATATATAATATTTTCAAAACTAAATACATTAACTGGCAAATTATTGTCATGTGAATTCACTGACCTTTCTGCTTCAATTCAGGTCATTCTTTTACCAAAAGTGTGTTCTTTTCATCGTTGTGATACACATTCAGGTCTCTAAGTGCCGCTGTTGGTTAGCGTGTGATGATTTTAAAAGCTAATTTAAGGATCCTCCTACATATCTTGACATCATGCATGCATTAAAATGGTTCTTCATTTTAGATTATGTCCCACTGTGGAGGCATACACGGGAATTGATTGCTAGTACATACAAATATACTTGCTTTATTTTACATTGCTTGGCATATTTATGCTTAAACTGAGGGTTTCACGATATGAATATTCTTTGTTCTCTAGACATCCGGAATAGTGGCTCTGCTTCTGCTGTTTGTCGATTAATTATGCAGTTTCTCGTCATGTTTCTCTTTGTCCCGGTCGTTGCGCACGGACAGGTCCGTTATTCTATTTCTGAGGAGATGAATACGGGCTCTGTTGTGGGAAATATCGTTCAGGATCTCGGTCTCGACGTGAAAAGATTGAAATCTGGTCGAGCGCGGATCTTTACGGAGGACAGTCGTGAGTACATCGGTCTAAATGTGGATAAAGGGATTCTGGTAGTGAGAGAAAGGATAGATAGAGAGGAGTTGTGCGCCCAGGTCACTCCATGTTCCTTACACTTTCAGATCATTCTAGAAAACCCGATGGAGCTGCACAGTGTTGATGTGGAAATCTTAGATGTAAACGATCACGCGCCTGTTTTTGCAAAAAAAGAAATGGATTTTAACATAAGTGAATCAGCTGCCCCGGGTGTTCGGTTTTCTTTCGATAATGCACGTGACCCTGACGTAGGTCTAAACACACTGCAGAGATACACACTTAATCCATCAGACCATTTCTCTTTAAATGAATTTTCACGAAGTGATGGCACGAAGTATGTGGAGATGGTGCTACAAACATCACTGGACAGAGAACAACAAGAAGAACATGAATTAATTCTAACAGCCTTTGATGGAGGCACACCTCAAAAATCCGGGACAGTTAAAATAATCGTCACTGTTATCGATGCAAATGACAATCCTCCTGTGTTCAGTCAGCCTGTATACAGAGTATCTTTACCAGAAAATGCTCCGAAAAGCAGTACAGTAGTAACTGTTAGAGCTACAGACAAGGATGAAGGAGCTTATAGTGAGGTCACGTTTTCCTTTCCCCAGAGCTCAGGAATAGAAGCAAAAGGTTTGTTTAGTATTGATTCCAAAACTGGAGGAATAATAGTGACCGCTCCACTGGATTTTGAAAAATGTAAGCAATATGAACTTAATATCGAGGCCAGAGATAAAGGGGGGCTAACTGATACCTGCAAAGTGCTCGTTGAGATCACAGATGTTAATGATAACGCACCTGTTATCAATGTTATCTCATTTTCCAATCCCATCCCAGAGGATTCAGAACTGGAGACTGTTATTGCGATGTTGAACATTAAAGACATAGACTCTGGAAAAAACGGTCAGATTAAATGTTTTGTCAACTCAGATTTACCGTTTCGCATTAAGTCATCGTCCTCTAATTTCTACAGTTTAGTCACTGATCAGATATTAGATCGTGAGAAATGTTCTGAATATTATATAACAATAACGGCTTCTGATGGAGGTTCTCCCTCATTTTCTACTAATAAAACACTGAATCTGAAAATATCTGATGTGAACGACAACGCTCCTGTTTTCGAGCATCAGTCATACACCGTTTATGTCATGGAGAACAACACTCCTGGGGTTTCCATATTTGCAGTGACAGCGAGTGATAAAGACACTGATAACAATGCGCGTATTTCATATTTTCTTAAGGATGCTCTCCTTAATGGAGTTTCAGCTTCGACTTATATTTCAGTTCACGCAGAGAGCGGAGAGATTATTGCTGTTCGTTCTTTTGATTACGAGCAAACGAAAGTGTTTACTGTTCGAGTGAAAGCACAGGACGGAGGAAACCCACCTCTCAGCAGCAACGTCAGTGTGAAAATAATCATTCAGGACCAGAACGACAACGCACCTCAGGTTCTGTACCCAGTACAGACAGGAAGCTCTGTGGTGGCTGAAATGATGCCTCGTTCAGCAGATGTGGGCTATCTTGTGACTAAAGTCGTGGCTGTTGATGCGGACTCTGGACAGAATGCCTGGCTCTCATATAAAATGCAAAAATCCACAGACAGGGCGCTGTTTGCCATTGGCTTGCAGAATGGAGAAATAAGAACTGTTCGCCAAGTCACCGATAAAGATGCTGTGAAACAGAAGCTCGTTGTTGTAGTGGAGGACAAAGGGCAGCCCTCTCGTTCAGCAACAGTCAATATTAACGTGGCGGTGTCGGACAGTTTCCCTGAAGGGCTATCGGAGTTCACGGACTTAATGCACGACAAGGATTACAATGACAACCTGACATTTTATCTGGTTTTGGCCCTGGCTGTAGTTTCATTTCTCTTCATTGTGTCAGTCGTGACCATATTTTCAGTCAAATGCTACAGATGGAGGCGTGAGCGAATGTTTTACAAATCGGATGCGAATCTGCCAGTTATTCCATATTATCCACCTCTGTATGCCGACGTTGGGGGCACAGGAACTTTACAGCATTTGTACAATTATGAGGTGTGTAGAACGACAGACTCCAGAAAGAGTGATCTGAAATATGTCAGACGTTCCAGTGAGAGCATCATTAATTTGGACACAAGTGGGACACAGACACTCATGCATGCGCAGAGGGAGAGCGTAGGCACTGCTGATCAGGTGAGATTGTGTCACTGATAAGAGCTGCTAACAGAGTGAACTTTCCAGTTTTCATATTTTATATTGTACTAAAAATTATATTATTATTTGCTGTTATATTTAAGGTTTTTTTATTTAGTTAATTGTCTTTGACTTTTGTTTCTCGATGAATATAATTGTTTATCCACATTAATTCAGTGAATCTTTCTGCTTGGTATTCTCATAAGTAGATCAGGATATTCATGTGATGTTTGTTGTTTCTATTTTCCTTGTAATTTTTCATTAATACACTGAGGGCCGCTGTTGGTCAGTGAGAGCAGATTCTGAAGCGCGCAGTAGTGGGTCCTCCTCCACATTCTGACATCATGCATAAAGGAAAAATGTACTTCGTTTCACACTGATGCTCTTGTGTGGAGAGCGGAGCGTTATTTGCTAGTACATACGAAAATATATTCAACATTTCAGTGACCGTCTTTTGGAAAACTTAACGCTGGACTAAAGGTTTCACATAATGAATCTTCTTTGTTATCTAAACTACAGGAATAGTAGCTCTGTTTCTGTTTTTTTTCAACGGATGATGCAGTTTTTCGTCCTGCTTTTCTTAGTCCTGGTCGTTGTACGCGGTCAAATCCGTTATTCTATACCTGAGGAGATGAATAAAGGTTCTGTTGTGGGTAATATTCTTCAGGATCTTGGCCTGGATGTGAAAAGATTGAAATCTGGTCGAGCGCGGATCTTTACGGAGGACAGTCGTGAGTACATCGGTCTAAATGTGGATAAAGGGATTCTGGTAGTGAGAGAGAGGATAGATAGAGAGGAGCTGTGCGCCCAGGTCACTCCATGTTCCTTAAACTTTCAGATAATTCTAGAAAACCCAATGGAGCTACATCGTGTAGATGTAGAAATATTAGATATCAACGATCACGCTCCGGTTTTTGACAAGACAGACATCACAATTGAAATTAGGGAATCTGCCTCATCAGGTTCGTGGTTTTCTTTAGAGAGTGCGCATGATCCCGACGTGGGACAAAATACACTGCAGAGATACACTCTTAACCCAACAGATCATTTCTCTTTAAAGGAATTATTTCGAAGTGATGGCACAAAATACGTTGAGATGGTGTTGCAAACGCCTTTAGACAGAGAGCAAAAAGAAGAGCATAAATTAATTCTGACAGCCTTTGATGGAGGCACTCCACAAAAATCCAGTACAGTTAAAATCATCGTCATTGTTATCGACGCAAACGACAATCCTCCCGTTTTCAGCCAGGCTTTATACAGAGTATCTTTACCAGAAAATGCTCAAAAGGGCAGTGCAGTAGTAAGCGTTAGAGCTTCAGACAGGGATAAAGGAGCGAATGGTGAGGTCACGTATTCTTTTTCAAAAAGCACCGGAAAAGCCACGGAGTTGTTCACAATAGATGCACACACCGGAGACATAACAGTAAATGCTCTATTAGATTTTGAAAAATCTAAACACTTAGAGCTAAATATAGAAGCAATTGATCAAGGCGGTCTAAATGATGCCAGTAAAGTGCTCGTTGAGATCAGTGATGTTAATGATAACGCTCCTGTTATCAGTGTCATCTCATTTTCCAACCCCATCCCAGAGGATTCCGTCCCGGAGACTGTTATAGCGATGCTGAATATTAAAGACATAGACTCGGGTACAAACGGACAGATTAAATGTTCAGTCAACTCGAATGTACCGTTTCGCATCAAGTCATCATCTTCTAATTTGTATAGCTTAGTCACTGATCACATTTTAGATCGCGAAAAATGCTCTGAATATAATGTGACAATAACAGCTAGAGATGGAGGTTCACCATCTTTATCTGCGAACAAAACACTAAATGTGAAAATTTCTGACGTGAACGACAACGCACCTGTTTTCCAACGTCACTCATACACTTCTTATGTGATGGAAAACAACACTCCTGGAGATTCCATATTTGTAGTTACAGCGAGCGATAGAGACTCTGGTAACAACGCGCGTATTTCATATTTTCTTGACGATGTTCTCGTTAATGGATTTTCACCCTCGACTTATATCTCAGTTCACGCAGACAGTGGGGAGATTCATGCTGTTCGTTCTTTTGATTACGAGCAAACAAAAGAGTTTAGTATTCGCGTAAAAGCACAGGACGGAGGGAACCCACCTCTCTGCAGCAACGTGAGTGTAAAAATTATCATTCAGGACCAGAACGACAACGCACCTCAGGTTCTGTACCCAGTACAGACTGGTGGCTCTGTGGTGGCTGAAATGGTGCCCCGTTCAGCTGATGTGGGCTATCTTGTAACTAAAGTGGTGGCTGTTGATGTGGACTCTGGACAGAATGCCTGGCTCTCATATAAACTGCCGAAATCCACAGACAAGGCGCTGTTTGAAGTGGGCTTACAGAATGGAGAAATAAGAACTGTTCGCCAAGTCACCGATAAAGATGCTGTGAAACACAAGCTCACTATTATAGTGGAGGACAACGGACAGCCCTCGCGTTCAGCAACAGTCAGTATTAACGTGGTGGTGGCGGACAGTTTCCCTGAAGTGCTGTCGGAGTTCCCTGACTTTACGCACGACAAGGATTACAACGACAACTTGACATTTTATTTGGTCTTGGCATTGGCTGCAGTTTCATTTTTCTTCATCGTGACGACCATGGCCATACTGTCAGTCAAATGCTACAGATGGAGGCGTGAGCGGATGTTTTACAAATCGGGTGCCAATCTGCCAGTTATTCCATATTATCCACCCCTTTACGCGGACGCTGGGGGCACAGGAACTTTACAGCATGTGTACAATTATGAGGTCTGTAGAACGACTGACTCCAGAAAGAGCGATATGAAATATGCCAGACCTTCCAGTGAGAGCATCATTAGTTTGGATGCCAGTGGAACACAGACACTCAAGCATGCACAGAGGGATACAGTTGGTCATGACTCGAAGAATCAGGTGGGAGTTACTCATAAATAATCTTTAGTGATCATATTATGAACTCACATTTTTATCATTTATCATCAAGGCGATTTCACCAGCACTGCCAGGTTTACCATTAAAAAAAAATATTATTTAAAAAATATTCTCATATGTAATCTTTTTCACTATTATATACCATTTTGATAACAACACTGTTTTCAAAACTGAGTACCTTAATTGGTATAATATTGTTAGGTGAATGCACTGTTTCACTTAATTTTAAAATACAGTATTACCAAATATTTCCCCTTTTTTCGTTGTTATATTTCCTTCAGGGCGCTATGTGCCGCTGTTGGTCAGTGTGTGCTGGTTTTAAAAGCTCATTTAAGAATCCTCCTCCACATTCCGGCATCAGGCATGAAGCAAAATTGTTCTTCATTTTAGATCATGCGCCACTGTGTAGGCTTATATGAGAATGGATTGTTAGTACATACAATCACACTTGTTTTATTTAACAATGTTTGGGATATTTATGGTTAAACTGAAGGTCCAGAGAACACGGAATATCCTTTGTTCTTTGGACGCCCGGAACAGTGGCTCGGCTTCTGGTGTTTGTCGACGAATGATGCTGTTTTTCGTCCTGCTTTTCTTTGTCCTGGCTTTTGCGCACGGGCAGTTTCGTTATTCTATTCCTGAGGAGATGAATTTGGGCTCCGTTGTGGGAAATATCGTTCAGGATCTCGGTCTGGATGTGAAAAGACTGAAATCTGGTCGAGCGCGGATTTTTGCGGAGGACAGTCGTGAGTATATTGGTCTAAATGTGGAAAAGGGGACTCTGGAAGTGAGGGAGAGGATAGATAGAGAGGAGCTGTGCGCCCAGGTCACTCCATGTTCCTTACACTTTCAGATCATTCTAGACAACCCGATGGAGCTGCACCGTGTTGATGTAGAAATACTAGATATAAATGATCATGCTCCAGTTTTTGACAGGAAAAACATCAACATTGAAATTAAGGAATCCATCGTCGTGGGTTCACTGTTTTCCTTAGAGAGTGCGCATGACCCTGATGTTGGTTTAAATACACTGCAGAGATACACCCTTAACCCCAAAGATCATTTTTCTTTAAAGGATTTAGCTCGAGGTGATGGCACAAAATACGTTGAGATGGTGTTACAAACAGCGTTAGACAGAGAACAACAAGAAGAGCATAAATTAATCCTGACAGCCTTTGATGGGGGAACTCCTCAACAATCCGGGACAGTTACAATAATTGTCACTGTAATCGACGCAAATGACAATCCACCCGTTTTCAGTCAGCCTGTATACAGAGTATCGTTACCAGAAAATGTTCCGAAGGGCAATGCAGTAGTGACCGTTAGCGCTACAGACAGGGATAAAGGAGCGAACGCTGAGATTAAATATTCTTTTTCACAGAGCACCGGAAAAGCCAGTGAGCTGTTCAGCATTGATCCAAACACCGGAGACATTAGAGTAAATGGTAAATTAGATTTTGAAAAGTCTAAACAGTACGAGCTGAATGTCAAAGCAATGGACAAGGATGGGTTCACTGGTAGCAGTAAAGTGCTCGTTGAGATCAGCGATGTTAATGATAACCCGCCTGTGATCAGTCTTATCTCATTTTCCAACCCTATCCCGGAGGATTCCGCCCCGGAGACTGTTATTGCGATGCTGAATATTAAAGACATAGACTCCGGTAAAAACGGACAGATTAAATGCTCAGTCAACTCAGGTTTACCGTTTTGCATCAAATCATCTTCCTCTAATTTCTACAGCTTAGTAACTGATCAGATTTTAGATCGCGAGAAATGTTCTGAATATCATATAACAATAACGGCTACTGATGAAGGTTCTCCCTCATTTTCTACTAATAAAACACTAAATCTGAAAATATCTGATGTGAACGACAACGCCCCTGTTTTTCAGCGTCAGTCATATACCGCTTATGTGATGGAGAATAACACTCCTGGAGTTTCCATATTTGCAGTGACAGCGAGCGATAAAGACTCTGGTAACAACGCACGAATGTCATATTTCCTTGAGGATGTTCTCGTTAATGGACTTTCCACCTCGAATTATATTTCAGTTCACGCAGAGAGTGGAGAGATTGTTGCTGTTCGTTCATTTGATTACGAGCAAACAAACGAGTTTAGGATTCGCGTAAAAGCACAGGACGGAGGGAACCCACCTCTCTGCAGCAACGTGAGTGTAAAAATTATCATTCAGGACCAGAACGACAACGCACCTCAGGTTCTGTACCCAGTACAGACTGGTGGCTCTGTGGTGGCTGAAATGGTGCCCCGTTCAGCTGATGTGGGCTATCTTGTAACTAAAGTGGTGGCTGTTGATGTGGACTCTGGACAGAATGCCTGGCTCTCATATAAACTGCCGAAATCCACAGACAAGGCGCTGTTTGAAGTGGGCTTACAGAATGGAGAAATAAGAACTGTTCGCCAAGTCACCGATAAAGATGCTGTGAAACACAAGCTCACTATTATAGTGGAGGACAACGGACAGCCCTCGCGTTCAGCAACAGTCAGTATTAACGTGGTGGTGGCGGACAGTTTCCCTGAAGTGCTGTCGGAGTTCCCTGACTTTACGCACGACAAGGATTACAACGACAACTTGACATTTTATTTGGTCTTGGCATTGGCTGCAGTTTCATTTTTCTTCATCGTGACGACCATGGCCATACTGTCAGTCAAATGCTACAGATGGAGGCGTGAGCGGATGTTTTACAAATCGGGTGCCAATCTGCCAGTTATTCCATATTATCCACCCCTTTACGCGGACGCTGGGGGCACAGGAACTTTACAGCATGTGTACAATTATGAGGTCTGTAGAACGACTGACTCCAGAAAGAGCGATATGAAATATGCCAGACCTTCCAGTGAGAGCATCATTAGTTTGGATGCCAGTGGAACACAGACACTCACGCATGCACAGTGGGAAACATTTGGCCGTGACTCGAAGGATCAGGTGGGAGTTACTCATAAATAACAGCATTGCCAAGTTTACAATGTATTTATTTTTTAAATGTATTATTTAAACCATTATAACCATTACATATGCAGTCTTCATCAATATTATATACCCTTTCGATACCAACACAGCCTTTTCAAAACTCAGTACTTTAATTGGTATATTATTGTTATGTGAATGCACTGACCTGTCTGTTTCACTTCATTTCATAATACAGTACTGCCAAATATTTCCTTACCAAACAGTATTTGGTAACAGTATTACCAAATATTCGTTGTTATATTTCCTTCTGAGTGCCGGCCGCTGTTGGTCAGTGTGTGTTGGTTTTAAAAGCTCATTTAAGAATCCTCCTCCACATTCCGACATCAGGCATGAAGCAAAATTGTTCTTCATGTTAGATCATGCGTCACTGTGTACGCTTATATGAGAATGGATTGCTAGAACATAGAAACACTATTTAAGAATGTTTTTCATATTTATGGTTCAGCAGTGCCTCGTGCTGCCATCTTGTGACAAAAATGATGGCTGTTGACGTGAACTCTGGACAGAATTCCTGACTCTCAAATTAACTGCAGAAAAAGCTGCGCTCTTGTTGAAGAGGGCTCACAGAATGGAGAAATAAGTACTGTGAGCAAGTTTGTCTGTCTGTCTATCTATCTTTCTTTCTTTCTGTCTGTCTGACTGACTGGCACTCTCTCTTTGTCTAGGGATTATTCTTTAGGTAAGACCTTGAGAAATGTAGGTGTTTAAAATAGTATTCGCATTTTTGTTCAAGCATGTTTGAATTTTTATATAAATTAAAATAATATTCACCAGTATACACCCATTTTAGTTCCACTAAAACATCAATATTGTGACGAGCTGGCGGGCAGGACTGGCTCCCATGAGCCTTTGCGGGTTGTGTTAGCGGCCAGTTGGCCAAGTAGGACTGTTTGTGGGAT